>CATOBL010000422.1:0-51427 GCA_951394255.1 Polyploca ridens
GAATACTGAGTTTAATGTTTAAATTGATTTATCATACAACTGCTTCTATAAAACAGCAGTAAGTTAGAAATGATTGAAATAATTTATAAATGGCTAAGCAATGATATACAATTTTCAACAGAATTAAAGAGTAAAATAATATTAGCAAAATTAGATGTCAACTGACCTTGAACTGAGAATCATCTCCTTCCTCTTCATCTAGCATCTCCTCCTCAATCTCATCCATATCTTCAAATTCTTCGAGCAGAGCACCGAGTAAGTGCTGTCCGATCAAGTGCACTGGCCCTGAACCCTGTGGTATGGTACAACTACATGTTACACAAGAGTATATTAAATAGTCAAGAATGTATTCACATGTAGATTAATCAGACAAATGCCTCAAGAAATCACGAGTAGGCGGTGCAACAGTCAAAACGACGTCGCGCGCCCATCAAATTACCAAAGGTAATTAGTAAGTTTTATCATCATTTGGAATTAATAAAGTAATGGAGAATAAAATGGTACTAAAAATAGTGACCAGGAAAATTAAGTGTGTGTGACTCAACATTCAAACTAAACATACCTACTCGTTAAATATGAGAACTCAAACCAGTCAAATACTTAAAATAAAAAAATAAAAGAGCACAATACCTGTACAAGGGTGAATGTGACTGGCGCATCGGGGAATTCAATATCGAGGCGTGCATGCCTTGACTCTCCTACCTTCAGCACAGCCACGGGTATCTTTATAGAGTTCTGTAGGGACATTGTCTCTACCTGAAACAAGTATACAATATTAACCACCTGTTACCGAGAACCCTCTATAAATGCTAAGCTTTGTAGTACCCACCCACTTGGCTGGCTACCACCTTTGGCCACATTATAACTTTGACTTTCTGGTCAAACACAATAATCACCTAAAACATTATTCAAGGTGATCACCTCAGTGGTAGTAACATTGAACTTAAGGTATGAATATAACCTATTGGTGAACAAAATTTTTGTCAGGAAATCATAGCATTGTGTTGGGCTTTGTAGTAGTAACCATCAGGACATGTAACAAGGTGATAGTTGGGTGCCAAGCACCAACGGTAGGTCAGACTGTGTTTTAGTCCTCTTTACTACATATGCTAGAAATACTTGAATATAACCACTTCTTTAATACTGTCCTCCTTAAAATTGTATGTAGTGCTTTATGTTGAATATTTACGTGACAATTGTATATTTACCTGAACAACATTGAGTTCATCTGGCTTGGCATCTGGTCCGAGTAGTGCTTGACGTATGAGCAGTTTGTTGCTCCTTGGGTATTCTGATTTTGCCTCTGGGTCCCATGTTTCAGATTGATTTGATGCTGATAATGTTACACCTGCAATATCAATTTGTTTTAATAATACTGCTCTCCCTTAGTATACATGAATTCATGGTAATATTTTGAATCCTTGCACATCAACCCAACGAAAGACCTTCCTTCCGTCCATCTTGTCAGTTAGGTTCGAACTGTATAGGTTATGAGCATCACACAGATACAATGTGCCAATGAAAACATAATAAAAGCCTATGGTTTAAACATCATTTACTGATGGCTGAAAGTAAACCAACATAACCATGCCTAGCTTCGCATAGAATGATAAAGCGCCTTACCGACTCGTGTTAATTTACTGATCATACTATAACCTAAAACACACACTAAAAAAAAGATCTGGTGAAGTCGGATAATGCATTTATATACAACGGTTACGAATGATATTATGTCCCCAATCAAGCCGGACGCGGCGACATTTATTGTAAACCAAGCGGCCGCCGCTTGGACGCCATACATTCAAATTACGCGCCCACCATTACAGACTACGAACGTTGACAACGCACCATGCTTACGCTAAAAATCAATAAGACTTATCTCGCGTGGGATGAAGCCCTAATTCGACACACCAAAACGCCATTCTAATATCAATCAAGGAATTAGCCATCTCGGTAAACTTTATCGAAAATGGCGGCAAGTCAGTTAATGCAATTTCAATGTGATATTAAAAATAGATAATGTCTTGGATCTATAGCAAATGTACAAGTTTGAAAGTGTGAAGGCACAAATATATCATATCAGGAAAAGTACAGCGATTGAGAATTAAAATGGCGAGCCGGGTGTCAAAGCTGACGCTAAAGTAAAACACACATTTTGTTTATGAAGTACAATCCTGAGCGAATAAATAAAACAAATATATTAAGCACAATATATGCGAGATTAGTACTCACCGTAAAAATATTCGTCCGACATGGTGATTTCACTAGTTTATTGAGATTTTTCCGACACGTTCACGTGCGATGCCGGCGCACAGAAATCTGGAGATATGTGTTCAGTGTTGCCAACTCGGATTTACAAAAAGGCGTAGGCCAGTTTAGAAAATTACGTAGAATTATTATAGTAGTAAAACTTGCGGATAGTTAGTAGAGCTACGTACTGTTTTTTTAATGAAATCAATAAGATTAGGGTAGGGTAGGTGAAACTCTTGTGGAACTGAATAAAAAGAATGTTTTATTATACAATTTAAATTATTTATTATCATCAGGCAAATTAAATTTGTACATATTTTTATTAAAAAGCTGAATGTGTTCCTGTATAGGCTCGCAGTTTAATTTCGAGCCACTCTTGGTGAAAACCAAGAGTGGCTCAAAAATAAACTGTAGTAAGCCTGTTAGCGTGTCAGTGGTGAGTCTGATTCTGATCATAGTTTTCCTCAAATTGATCGCAGAAAATAGACACTCGACATTTGCACTGCTATGTGGCAATGTTAATCAATTTTGTGCAAATTGAGTTAATAAGGGAAACATTTGAGACGAATCTAATAAGTACCGGTTTTAGGGTAGGGTGAAGTGGCCGCCAGGCATCGCCCCCTCATTCTTGCATATTTGGTATCAAACTTCGAAAATTTCTTAGAGTAAACATATCTTCTCTATACTTTATTTCACATAGGATGATTCGTCAACGTCAAGGGTTTTTTACCAATATCTAGTGAAATTCTATTTGATTACTCTGAAATAGTATTCACAATATTTCATTAAACCTCGCTCTATTTCTGCATGTATCAGTTCTGCTTAGCTTAAAATAATCCGTGGTGGAAGAGGCTAGTTATCCTTAACACAGGCTCCGGCTTAGCTTGGATACCAGTTTCTCCTACAAACTTTAAAATGTCATGTTTATTGTATAAATTGTTATTCTAGTTTGTAAGGAGAAAGAAAATAAATTCATTATTATTATTCATTATTATCATAGCAATCATAGTATTCCTTTATTATATCGAAATGAACATTAACCATTAAGAAATCGAATAAAATACCAAGTGTCACCGAACTCATGCTATTTGAAAAAAAAATAACAAGTGCGAAAACTTTGACAAATTTCATAAAAAGGTTTCACATAAAACTTAAACGAGTTTTAGATATTATTACTTATTTTGATATTTAGTACAAAAAACAAATTTATCGTTACCGAAGGATATCTAACTTGAAACTGTTTTAATGGTGAACGCGCGGCAGAGCAGCGGAACGTGGCCCATACTATTTATTCATCACTATATTATTTCATGTGTTTTACTAACATAGTTTTAAGATTTTGTATTACTAACATATGTGGAATGAGCTCCCCGCTGTGGTTTTCCCAATGGAGTACAGCATGGGGTTCTTAAAAAAAGGTGTGAAGCGGTTTCTTCAGGGTCGGCAACGCTCGAGTGATACCCCTGGTGTTGCAAGCGTCCATAGGCTACGGTAACTGCTTACCATCAGGCGGGCCGTATGCTTGTTTGCCAGCTTAGTGGTATAAATAAAAATGTGGAATTTTAATTTTCCGAAATAAATGTATTTATTATTATTATTTCGTTTATTTATTTTACTTTACATATAAAATATCTTTTTAGAAATTTTAATAAAAATCATTACTAACAAAAACATTTAAAAATATAAAAAATAGTGTTCTGCCGGTGTGTCGGGAGCAGGGTCCAAGCATATTTATTTATATTATACGGAACGTTTATTAACTATTTTCGCGAAGGCTGGAAATTATAATTATTCAGCCTAATGAGACACGTTATTTTGAAATTTGTAAAATTTATGAAAATATGTAGATTCTGAAACTGAAGTTCGTAGGTTTGCAGGAAAGGCCTAAAATACGTAGATCTACGTAAAACGACGTAGAGTTGGCAACGCTGTTGGTGTTACCCACTTCCGATAAAAAAATGGTTTCCAATTTTTTTGGTTTTTTGCTAGTCCAAGTAATCTCCAACATCCCTCCTATTTTTCTACGTTCTGTCATTATCTATACCACTGTGATCTATGATCTATACCAATACAATAAGCTGAAGAGTTTTATTGTATGATTCTTTGTTTAAATGCGCTGATCTCTGGAACTACCAGTTGGATTCGAAAAAGTTTTTTACGGGAAACAAATATAACAAAAAATATATATATTTTCACTTCAAGTCTATCACTACCCAGGTTATTTGTTTGTCCTTACTTGCAATACCCACCTTATAAAATTCAAGTGATATTAAAAATTCTATAGATTAAAGAGCTTGTTTTTTTCTTTTCAGCACAGACATATAAGAAGAAGCTTTTCAGTTAATTCTTGTTTTACGCAGTCGGGTGTTTTGTTTCTTTTAATAATGTAATTGAGACAACTTGAAAAGCCACGATACACGTAATTCATTTCATTTCACTTCATTGGTGCACATGGATTGATGATATCTTATTGGACAAAACCCCACCAATATGCAATAAAACTCGAATTTACGAAAATAAAATGAAAACGCAACGTCACTTTGCAAGTTCCCGCCATAAAATCCTCTCTCTCTCTAGAAGATGCTTTGAGATTAGGGGGTAACACATATCATTTAACGGTTGTAAACACGTCTACCTAAAGAATCACCACTGATTTTTTTGCTTAGATTCAGGATTAGGTAGATATGTCACTAAAATAATAATAATTACGAAAGCGAGATACGTATATGGCAAAACGTGTATGTGTGAGCAGGACTAAGCATTTTTTTTTGTCCCTATCTCGCGTATAGGTTTCTATTCTTGACATCAGTGTCAAAATCGGTGTCGTTGAACTCGTTGATGGCAAACAAGTTTCTGGTTCCAAAAGATATTTTGTTGATGAGAGCTTTGAAATCCTAATTGAATGTTATTTGTGCCTTTTTTATATTCTCAAAGATATTGTTTAGTGTGCAGTGATGGTGAATTGTTGTGTAATTGGTTGTAAAAGCCGTAGTGAACGAAATTAACCAAACATAACCTTTCATCAGTAAGTAGATTTTTTTAATTGATACAGTAAGGAAATCAAAGGATTACTATACTCAAGTGTATTTTCTGTCAATATCATGCAAATTTAATAGATAATTTCGTCGAAAAACGATGATCAACCAAATTTGTTTTTAGTGCTAACCGACCAAAGTGTGAGGCTTATTATTGTGGGGTGGTTAACTATGGTACTACGTGTCATTCGTAAATAGTCGGATTATAAGTTGATGGGGATCCCAGCGTTTTATAAATTTTACCACTTTATTAATTTTAGTACTTTAAATAGCGTGTTTTATTTTTTTGTAGTTTTCATAAAGAACCATTTATAGTTATATTTATAGGTAAGTTTGATACATAGAAAGTAATTGTTTTGAATTCGTGTGACGCGGAAATAATAACTTACAAATAACGACGATATATGTCATGTATTATGAAATCAAATATAGGTATTGTCAGCGACGCGAACTGATTTTGTGAAGTGCCTAAGTGTGTGTGTTTTACCTAAGTTGTATATAAGAAATAATTTTAAGTGTGAAATGTAAATATTTAAGTGCTAGTATTCATTTAAGTGCGAAATTATTCATATTATAAGGTCTAAAGTATTAATTTAAGGTTTTAGGTAAGGAAAGAAAGGTTTTTAGTTTTGTGTTAACTTATTTCGAGAAAAAGAGGGCCTCTCAAGTAGTAGCACCGTTTAATGACGCGGCGTTACCGACACGAGAGCCACTTGAGGTTTTTCAATTTTATCTCATAAAAAATAGAGATATTTATGTAATTCTTTTTATATAATGTGTAGGCTGTTTTTATTGGGTGGTTGGGAATCCTTGGGCAAAAGAAGAGCCCCACCGACTGCAGCTGATATCTACGGGCAAGCAAGAGCCCCAACGAGTACCAGCGTGAATTGGGCATTCAAGCGCCCCGCCGACCGGGTACCTCCTGTACCCCGCCGAGAGTATTCGTCGCCCATCCCCCCCCCTTTTGCGCGTTAAGCGCACCCCGCACCTTCTGCGCCGTCCCTTGTGCGCCTTTTTGTGCAGCGCCCGCGTCTCGCGTGTCCCGCGCCTTCTGCGCCCCCCCGCGCGCCCCTTGTGCAGCGCCCACGTCCCGGATACGTCCTACGTGTCCCGCTCGTATTTTAATCGTGTCCCGGGACGCCTCACGTATCCCGATCGTGTCCCGATTACGTCCCACGCGTTCCAACCGTGTCCCGATCGCATCCCGCACACGTTCCGTGTGTCCCGCGCGCGTTCCACGTGTCCCGAAAGTGTCCCGAATACGTTCTACGCGCCCCGATCGTGTCCCGAGTAGGTGCCACACGTTCCGCCCGTGTTCCAGGCACGTTCCCGCTTGTCCCGAAAAGTCCCGAAAAGTCCCGCGCGTCCCGCGCACCCCGTCTGCTCTTGCTACGCGCATCACCGCGCACCCCTCACCCCTCCCCCTTCGTGTTGCTACTCCGTCCCCGTCTCTCTCCTGATTCGCCCGGATCTGGTCGCGTCCTGAGTGACTTCGTCCAGCCGGTAGTCTATGTTTTCGTCGTTAATCTCATACAGTCCACTCTAAGGTTAAAGTAGGTCAGACCAAGTGTGCTCGCCACAGGTATTTTCTCTTTCAGATCCGCAAGGCTACTCTCTAAATGTGAAAATTTGCGAGTTTATATGGAAACAAAGGATAATTAGGTATTTAATTGTGTCTTCAGAATACATCACCTATCAGTACAGTATATACAATCAATAACTGAGGAGGTTGCGGTCAAAACGTGATAAGTCACAACTCATACAAAAAAAATCCTCTAGCCTGTACGAAACTATTTATTTTGTATGTCGGGTCTTAATTAAATTATACTTCATCAATCCCGTGTTTTATTATGACTTCTATAAAGTTATAACAATATCACCTGCCACACCATTGATAAATTACGACTCGTAGTAAAACCTAAATGCCCAATACCAGTTTACCCACAAAATGGGGTAAAAGTGTAAGTATGGCAGTATTAATTGTACGTAGCTGTATTATATGTAAATATGTCGAACTATAGCTATCTTCTTCGCCATTCGCTGACTGCAAATCTACCTAATCTTCAATCTACGTTTTTTTGTGAAGTACTACATCGTACGAAAAGTATCAAGGTTTCATAGAAAATAATGATTGAATGAAACAACAAATTAAAAATTAAAGTATACAATCATTGAATTATTACGCTTAGAAGCGAAGTATCGAACAAAAATCTTCGCGACTCGTAGGCCACTTGACAACCAATGTGTGCGTGAGTACCATATAATTACACTCGCTGACACGCACACAAGCGCACGAGTAATGTTGCAAGCTAAACGATTTTTTTCGGTAAAATTAACTTTCCGATACTAGTGAATGAAATAGGAAGTAAGTATTCATAAAATAAATTAAATAGTTTAAAATGTTCTGTGTCTTAGATAATTTATCATAGACACAGGCCTGTTATTTATTTATTACTAGTTTAATGGTTATGTTTCATAGTACTTATGTCGGGTATTTTAACATAGTAAACCAAGACAATGTGCAAAGCTATGAACGATCGTACAATTTGTAGTAGGTGTTGTTGGTAATGATAGGTTTCATATATGATAGGTTGTATAGAAAAAGGAGATTAAGAAGTATGTAGGTATTTAATTATATCATTATCATATAAAAGACGAATGAATAGCTACATTCTTATAATATCTAACTGAATCTATACTAATATAATATTAATATTTATAATACAATAAACTGGAAGAGTTTGTTTATTTAAATGGGTCAATCTCTGTAAAAAAAACTACCTGTAAAACTACTACTGTGTAAAACTACCAGTCTGATTCGAAATTATTTCACTAATATGAACCTACATTATCCCGAGTATTATAGGCTACTTATCCCAAGAACGCGGGTGAAACCGCGGGCGACAGCTAGTCAGTTATAAGTAAAAGAAACAACTTATCGGACTCAATTACTTACTCTACTTCCTACTCTAACAAAATCGGTATCAATTACGTAAAACAACACAAATTCGCACACAAACAGCTGGCAACACTTTGCTCGAAATCTGAGTGAAGTATTTTTATTTTTGAATTTTGTTATTTTAGATGAATTACGCAATAAAATAAGTGGCTTATCTGTGGAATATTACATCAAAATTCTAATCTTTCTTCCCTGATGAATTATGACACAATTTTACTGCATAAACCGTCATATTTATTATTTTTCTGAGAGCTCCACTCACTAAAACGCCAGTCAGTACACTGACAGCGCGGCGGTCATTTGTAGCCATTATGGCTCCAATTGAATGGATTATGTTTCGCGCGTGTACTTTGTTTCTATGTGTAATAATTCAATGTATACAATTTTATAATCACTAGACTTATTCTCCTAAAAACGACCAAAAGCAAGGTTCAGAACTTGACCTGTAAACGTTTCCTGGAAAATTTAGCGAAAATTTTTTGTTTGTGTTCTGAAACTGACTAATCTTATTTTCATTTTTACGATTTACACATGTATGACCCATGTGGGGTCGAAGATAAGATTTTGAATTATAACAGACATTAATTATTTTTCCATCTGATTTCGAATTCTGTGTATTAGCTTCATTAAATACAAACTCATCTTCAGTTGTAATATTTGAAAATTCGTTTTTTAAATCCTTGCGAGATATACATATTTTTAATTGAGTATTTTCATAATGTAATTTTGCATTCATTTTCAACAATTTCAAATAATTTCTAGTGTTTGATGGAAATGAAGAAATCCTTAATAACTTACTTAGTAAATTATCTAGCGTATGTCTATTTTCTTGCAATATTAATATAATTTCTTCACAAATCTGCAAAAATCAAAGAATGAAAATTGAAAGAGCTCTTTTAGAAATCAAAAAGTATGTGGAAAATGTTCGTTGAAATGGCACCTTTTGACTTTGCACCTGTAATTTGTCAAGTTTTTTCTGTAATGATAATTTGCTATATTTTATTTTTAAATACTTAGAACAAATATTGTAAATTACTTCATCCTTAGCATTAATTTCTTCTCGCAACGAATGTTCATCATCTATCTAAAAATGAATATATTCATAAAAAAAACATATAATACTGTATAATTTTCTATAATCATAATCATGAATAAATACCCACACTCATTCCTTGGGTATTAGTTTCATGTTGCTCATCACTTCTGTTTAATCTTTTTATTTCTTCAATGAGATATTCTTTTTCTTTTGAATGAATGTCCCTTAAGCAAAAATAACAAAGGTCATCTTAAACATTGCACAATATATGTATGCTTTCTAAGAATTTTTTACCTTTCATCTGCTAACTCCTGGTGCAGATTTCTATTGGTTCTTTGAGTGCTCTTTAATTCTATGTACAATTTTTCTTTCTCACGTGCAAGGGTACCTATAGCAGCTTCTTTACTTTCTACAGAAATTTTTAAAGAATCTATAGTTTGTTTTAGTTGCTCAATTTGACTCTGTAATTTTGTAACTTCTTCTGTATTGGGAATGGTTTTCCCGGAAGGTGATGATAAAGAACTTTTAGAAAGAATTCGTCTAAAATTCATTCGAAATCATATATTTTATAAAAGATTATCCAAACCATTCATTAAATATTCGTAAATAGAAAATACGATTTTCCTAAAAAAAATTGACACTATCATGACACTGAAAAAACTTGAAGTCTATCGAACAACCTTACTAATGTCGTCGGCAAGATCTAATAGGTTTGTTATGACAGCACACATCAATATCAATATGTCAAAGAGAGACAAATATATTTCGACAGGAAGAGACACCCTGTTGTCAAAACGGGCCTCTTAGATCTCGGCAACTTTATTAGAAAAATCAAAAAGTAAATATCCACAGAAAATAAAGAAGTTGAACAGTGCATCACAATATTTTTTTCGAGACGTGTTCACTTAGAGACATTTTTCTGTCTACGTCGTTTTCATAATCTTACGGTGAGTGAGATAATAAAAGAAACTTAATGGTGACATAATCTAGACACGTAGTAGCGTGTCAAGCCAAGTACAAGATAAAAAAGAGAACTGGCGAGCAGCACCTGCTGACGAAATTCCCATAGAATTTTTTAAGTTTATAGGGGATGTTGGCGTGGATATGTTGCACTTCATTTGTCTGCAAATATGGAAAACAGGAGAGTGGCCTAAGGATTGGTCACATTCTGTGTTCATGCCGCTCCACAAAAAAGGCTCAACTAAAAAGTGTAACAATTTCCGCCTAATATCTCTGATATCTCACGCTAGCAAGGTCCTTCTTCATATATTTAATACGAGGCTACAGGCATATATGGGCCGGGAGATTGCTCAAGAACAAGCTGGCTTTGTTAAAGGAAAGGGAACACGCGAACAAATTCTCAACCTAAGGCAAATCATAGAAAAAGCGCGGGAGTTCAATAACCCGCTGTTTATTTGCTTTGTGAATTTTCGTAAAGTTTTTGACACCGTTAAGTGGTGGAAGCTGTGGGAAGTACTATTGACAATGGGTGTACCACGACATCTAGTTTATCTCATTTATACACTATACGAAGACGGTACAGCTGCTGTTCGCGTGGACGGAATCGATTCCGGGAATTTCAAAACTCAGGCTGGTGTTCGTCAGGGATGTATTCTCTCCCCTCTATTGTTTAATATTTATACCGAATACATAATGCGGATAGTTTTGGAAAACTGGGACAAAAGTGTATCAATTGGAGGACGGTTGATATCAAACCGGAGATATGCGGACGATACTACTCTCCTTACGACGTCACAAACAGACATAGAAGGGTTCGTTTCTAGAAACAACCAGTTCCGACTTTGGCCTCATCATAAACCGCGATAAAACCAAAATGATGATGGTGGACCGTAAAACTAACAATCGCCCTGACCTACGTGAAATAGCTAATTGCGAAGTTGTCCAGAGTTACATCTACTTGGGATCCATGATCACAAATATTGGAAGTTGCCAAGAAGAAATTAGAAGACAGTGTGCCGTCACACAATCTGCCGTGCTAACGAAGCTAACGAAGATATGGAAAGATCGCCGCATAACTAAAAACACCAAGGTTCGCCTAATGAGATGCTTAATATTTCCTATTTTCCTGTATGGAGCTGAGACATGGACGATCCATCAAAAATGTCGGAAATAGATTGACGCCCTGGAAATGTGGTGCTGGAGGCGCTTGCTGAGGATAAAATGGACTGCTCACCGCACTAACGTTTCCATCCTGAAAGAGCTTAGCATCAAACAAAGACTTTCGTCGATTGTGCAAGTGCGAATTCTTAAGATGTTTGGACATATCATCCGCAACGAAAGCTCATTGGAACGATTAGTGATAAAAGGAAGAGTAGAAGGTCAACGTTCCCGCGGCCGATCACCCACAAGATGGACAGACCTCATAAAATTATCAACAAGTTGTTCCCTCAGTGAATGTACACGCAGTGCCGCGAATAGAGAAAGATGGAGAAGTCTCGCAAAAGCCGCAACAAACTCATCAGACGATCCATAACCACGACCACTCCGCCAGGAGTGTACGACTAAGAAGAAGAAGTTAAATAGATGAGTGATATGTTTTTTTTAATATGTAATGTTTAATCTAATCAGATTGGAAAGTTATTTTTACCAGAACCGATTCGGGGCACTCCAAATACTGTTGGTTAGGTTAGGTTATAACTGTGATAATACCAAGATCCAAGTTTGTGCTTTATGTACATTTTTGGTGGTCATTAACAATGTTTTGATTAAACAATCATAATTTTGAGTTCGTTGCTATAAGTAGGATCGCAATTTGTAAAATTGTTGGTTCTAATTTCACGCTTAAATGGGTATTTAATGTTGGTGATGATTCTGATGATTTACTATTTTTGGCAATATAAAGTATTTTTTTACTGTAACATTTTACTAAATCTGGTGGTTCGTTAAACAAGCCATTAACAATTATATCAAATCAAATCAAATCAAATCAAAATCAAAAAGTCATTTATTCAGTTTAGGCCCTAGTAAGGCACTTATGAACGTTACATTGGTACATACAGTTGAATTTCCGGTTCGGAATACACTTCAACTGAGAAGACTCCGGCAAGAAACTCAGCGAGGTTTTTTTTTGTGGAAGATCTTTTAATATTACAGCTTTTTTTTTTTTCAAATTCTTATACAATATATACATTATTATTTTATGCTTATTCGTACAATTGTCACTTAGCCAGGGGGATGCAAGTGCAGAGAGAAGTTACTACAACCATATATTCTTGTCTTCCACGTAATGAGCCACCTTATATTGGCTTTGTCAATTAACCTCTGCTTTATGAAGTCTTTGAATTTATCATAAGACATTTTAGTTACTTCGAGTGGGATTTTATTATAGAATCGAACGCAATTTCCGAGAAAAGACTTATTAGCTTTAGATAACCTGAATCTAGGTGTCACAATTTTATCTTTATTTCTCGTATTGAAGTTATGGCGGCTACTATTAATTTCAAATAAATTTAAGATTTTACGGACAAACATAATATTTTCATATATGTACTGTGACGGTAACGTAAAAATTTTAAATTCCTTGAATCGACTTCGTAGTGATATCAGTCATTTAAGTGTAATAAAATAAGAGTCCATCGAACGCCAGTTTCCATGGACACCGTAGCACTTTTTACGTACCGGATAACCTCCAAATCTTTTTCAAGTGTCCGTGGCTTTTTCACAGTTCCCGCTTGAGAATCGTAAAAGTTATTTAATTTTGTATAATAAAAATGTGTTTGAAGGCATTTGTTTCATGTGAAAAACCTTTTTTTCACAAATATTTGCACTACAAGACGCCATTGTTATTGTTTTGACTAATACAACAGCGCCACAGGTGGTAGAGAATATAACTTGTTATTACAATTGGCCGCGGCATTTTGTAAAAATGCGTTCGAATCGTCGTTTAGGTTACACGGCATTTTACAAAATGATGAGGCATTTTATAATTTGCCTTCGGCATTTTACAAAACAGCGAGCGTTCGTGAAATGCCGACGGTTGTAAAATGCCGAATCATACAAAATGCCGACGACATATACATACACAACTTTCCAAATCGAACGCCAGATGTGATCGTTTTTAGCATTTTTTTTAACTGATATTTTTGGTCTATATACGGAAGACATTAATTCTGTAACAAAGAAAAAGCTTGGTAGCGCTTGGTAGTCTGTGGCAAAGAGAATAATATTAAAATCACTAAATCACTCACTACGTACGTTCTAGTCTGTGGTAGATAGCAAGCCAGCCAACAAAACAAACAAAACAGCCATCTCGTTTTTACAAATGACACCAAAATTGACACAAAATTTGTCAAAATACCGTATAAACATAATTGTCTCCATCTCCACTATTTCTTTTATGTTTTGTTCCGTCTCCCCCGGGTTTGTTTTATTAACCGTAAGCTAGTAACACGTTCGAAGAGTCCAGCAGGTAAGTAGAGTTCATCACCTCAACCAATATATATATCGCATTCGCAGGCAGACAGCTAGCTAGCACCTCAGCTCATATTCGCCCGAAACCCATATTCAATCTATCCTTTATTTTGCGAGTGTGGACTGATATTTGATACGATTTATGACAAATTTAATGTTGAAAAATCTAATGTAATTGCAAAATCAAGGATAGAGTGAATATAGAAACTGGTAGGTAGTTGCATCGCTCGAGTAGTCTTGATGTTATGGCATCTCGGCTCGGTGTTTTATTTTGTGAAACGACGCCAAAATTCTAACACTACCGATGCCAAGTTTGCTAACGTCGCCCATTTCACGTTCTCAAAGAAATAATACATTTTGCAATGAGTGATATCTGTCAAATTTACTATAGGAAATTCCTTATGTGAAATTGCTCCTTTCTATTTCATAATGCGTGAGTAACATCTCGCGGTCGGTTTCGGACGCTGCCGTGTATTCATAGTGTCTTTTGTTGTAGGTCACGAAAGGCGACACAGAACCGAGTCACAACAAACACGGCACACTTGTGCAAATATAGTAGTGTGAATATTAGTGAAAGATATTCATATGATGAGAAAATCGTAGCGTCGGGCAGTGTTATCGAGTGTGGTTGGTTCTCGATGTTATAATTGATGGTACAATGAGTGAAGAGGCACAGAACGATGCAGGCAAGAAGGCTGCGTCGCTGGGCCAGGAGCCCGCTGCCGCTGCTGCTAGTGCGCGCGCCGCACTCGTCGACGCCTCCACAAACGTCTCGCACACCAATATCACCCAGGTACTAGCACAATATACCGAGCACACCAGCCTTGTTCAACTGCAATTTATTTGTGCCCTCTAATGTGTACTGACCTCATTTGCATAGATTAATAGTTGTAAAAACCAACGGTTAATGGGCCAGTTGGCGCAGTTGGTTAAGGTTCACCTTACGCGCCGCAGGTCGTGTGTTCGATTCCCACACAGGACATGCATTTGTGTGCATGAACATGTCTGTATGTCCTGAGTCTGGGTGTAATTATGTATATTAAGTATGTATTTACAAACAAAAAGTAGTATATGTATTATATCAGTTATCTGGTTTCCATAGTACAAGCTCTGCTTAGTTTGGGATCAGATGACCGTGTGTGAGGAATGTCCCAGGATATTTATTTAACGGTATACTAACTAGCAAAATAGGGTTGGCAACATGCAAGTGTTTTTTTTTACTGTTTATAGACCTGTGTTTGACTGCAATCTCACCATGGCAAATGATGATGCTGCTGAAGGTGTAAGGACATAAAGCCTAGAAGGAACTGGCTCTCAAGTGCAGCTGTCAGAACACACCGATAGGTGCATGGCGTCACATTTTCAACTTGAGAGTGGTAGCCAGCCAGGCAGGTACTGCAAAGTACCCTTTGCTATGGTTTCCTCACAATGTTTTCCTTCACTGAAAGCTCAAGCTCAATTAAGGATTCGAACCTGGGACCTTCGTCACTGCCACTGAGCTATCATCACCTTAACAAGACACATTATCAAGAGTTTTTACTTCCACTGGAGATTGTTTAAATCTAAAATGTAATGTTGTTAGATTGTATCGTTTGAAAAGCAGGAGTGTGTAGTACTGGCATGTTGAATGATTAGTAAAGAACACCATTGGCCCTGTTCTTTATTCTTAGAAAATGAAATAGTTTTTACTCAAGATATATGAATGTCTTATGATCTATCATACATGATAAAATATCCTGCTTTTTTTATATTATAATTAGGGCATCTGAACCGGAACATGAAGCAATATTGCTACATGATCGCAGAACATATGTTCAGTTTTAGTTCAGCAAATTTTCAAGCTCTCTCCAGCTCTTGTAGCCATTTCACCATCCTACTCTTTCAACGACAAAGCATCCATTACCACCAGGAAGAGATGAAGGCATCATAGCAGACCCTTAGTGTAATGCCGGGTTTCAATAAATAAAAACGAATCGTATTGCTTACCAATGGTAGGTTTTTTTAATGCCAAACTGGGCATATACCTAGATCATTTCGTAAGCTAATTTTACCTGTGATAGCTACTTCCATATGGGAGGGTCTGCTATGCAAAGCTTTGAGGTCATTATTGGTAAAGATATAAGAGTCTTAATTTTAATAAATCTTAACCAATACCGGTCCATAAATTATTGAAACCAGGCAAAGCGACACCTAAATTGAATGTATCGGTATCTATAAGTAATTTGTTATGTTGGGTACATCTTTATTTAAAAAAAACAAATATAAATAAAAAACTGGATTGTTAAAAGACTTGATTACATTTATGTTATTTTAATCAAAAGCTGTGAAATGAAATGAAATATGAAATGAAATGAAATAATTTATTCATTCAAATAGGCCTTCACAGGCACTTATGAATAGTCAAACTCCTGTGATTCCGAATTCACTGTTTGATTGTTATTCTACGACATCTTCGATCATAAAAAACAATTTTATTGTTATTATTATACTACCTTTAAAAGTTTTTGATGATAAATTAATAAAAAGAGCAAAAGTTTATATCGAATAATTAATGGAACCGAAAGAACCGGGTACCCGGTTCTGGATTAGAACCAGAACCAAAAAAACCAGTTCTCAAAATATGGCCAGTTCTCGATGCCTTAATTATAATATACAAATACAACAGCTACTTAAAGGCACAATTTATTCAAATGATGTGTTTGATGGATAAAAGTAGAACCAAAGCAAATTTTCTAATGTATTTTGTTAGTGATAACTTGGAGCTAAATATTAATATTTAACTAGCTATCCCCCGTGGTTTCACCCGCGTTACTGGGATAAAAAGCTAGCCTATGTCCTTCTCCATACCATAGGCTATCTGCATGCCCAATTTGATGATGATCCAACAAACACACTTTCGCTTTTATAATATCAGTTAGGATTAGGATTGTTGCGGCTGCGGTTTCACCCGCGTGCCCAAAGGATATATTGCTTTCCCAGGACAAAAAGTAAATTTGTAAATCTCACTAATATTATGAATGCAAAAGTTTCGATAGATGGATGTTTGCTACTCAGTCACGCTTCAACAACTGAACAGATTCGGATAAAATTTGGCACGCTGATATAATATGTTCTACTATCCTGGAAAAACATACAATCCCTCGGGAAGGCGGTTGAAAACGGGGTACAGCTAGTATCCCAATAAATGAAAAACATCCGGGATATTTATTTCTCTATGCCTAGGTATATCTTTTTTTTTTTTTTTATACCACTAAGGTGGCAATAAATTGACGGGCCAGTTGGCGCAGTTGGTTAAGGTTCGCCTTACGCGCCGCAGGTCGTGGGTTCGATTCCCACATAGGACATGCATTTGTGTGCATGAACATGTCTGTATGTCCTGAGTCTGGGTATAATTATGTATATTAAGTATGTATTTACAAACAAAAAGTAGTATATGTATTATATCAGTTGTCTGGTTTCCATAGTACAAGCTCTGCTTAGTTTGGGATCAGATGACCGTGTGTGAGGAATGTCCCAGGATATTTATTTTATTATATTTAATCAAGCATACGGCCCGCCTGATGGTAAGCAGTTACCGTAGCCTATGGACGCTTGCAACACCAGGGGTATCACTCGCGCGTTGCCGACCCTGAAGAAATCTCTTCACGCCCTTTTTGAAGAACCCCATGCTGTACTCTATTGGGAAAACGGCGGGGACCTCATTCCACAATCTGAGCGTCCGCGGAAGAAATCTCCTTTGGGCCCGCACAGTTCGAAACAATTCTGGTTTCAATGTGTGAGGATGGACTCCCCGTCGATGGCGGGAGTTGCGATGGTAGAAGGTAGCAGTGGGCAATAAGTCGAACAATTCTTTAGAACACTCTCCGTTGTACAAGCGGTAGAACACACATAAAGAGCTATATTATATATTATTAATTATTTGGAAAAAAAAAAGCCAAACATAGTCAGATTGTCCAAAAATATTTAAAAATGTAACCTTGCTGAGTTTCTTGCCGGATTCTCAGTTGAAGGCCGAGTTCCGAACCGGTGGTAACTTCAGTAAATGTGACCTCCATAGGTGCCCTTCTGGGGCCTAAATTGAATAAATGACTTTGACTTTGATTAATTACAGATGACGGCAAGCTCAGCGCCGCCCGCTGAGAGCGGCAAGTGGATCTGCGAGGTGTGCACCTACGAGAACTTCCCACTCTCACGCAAGGTACCTCGATAACTAGCTATTGTATTACTTTTTACATGCGCCACCGCTACTTCACTTCGGCGACAATGTGCACTGGAAGCTTTTCGTTTTAAAATGATTGCCTTTTTAGGGCTCCCCCTGTTATAGTAGATATCAAATAGCATGAGTTCATTGACAAGGTATTTTATTAGATTTCTCCATGGTTAATGTTCATTTCGATATAATAAAGGAATACTATGATAGAGTGAGGTTTCATGAAATATTGTGAGTACTATTTCAGAGTAATCAAATGAATTTCACTAGATATTGATAAAAAAAACCCTTGACCTTGACTCATCCTATGTGAAATAGAGTATAGTATTTTTAACATTGGAAGACCGAGTTCACCTTATTGCGCTACGCATTTTAATCTAAAATGGATAAAATGTTAATTATCTATAGAAATAAAGTCTGTTTGTTATATCAAAATAACAGCTTTGCAGCTAAATGTATATACGGTATTTATACCAAAAAACCATTTTTTTGTCTGTCTATTTGTTCCGGCTAATCTCCGATACGGCTGGACCTATTTTGACGGGACTTTCACTGGCAGATATCCGATGCTATGAGGAGTACTATAAGGTTCTGCGCAAATAAACATATGCGGGTGAGAATTCGAATACGCCTTGTCACTTGTCACGAATTTTCTCACTGAAATGTGTATCTTTTTGTCTAGTTAATAATAATAATAAAAACATTTATTTCTCTTCACAAAAATAGATACAAAAAAGTGCTTACGTACTATGCGAACCTGATTTGTGAGAGACTGGTGCCTGTTGTAGGTTTAAAAAAACCTGTAGTACAAGTCACCAGGACCCCACTCCACGGATTGACAATACAATAACAATTTTATTTTGAGACATATGACATGAAAAGAAAGACAAACTAAATAAAGTTCTATTATTAAGTTGTTAACGCCCCGCGTCCCGGTGTGAACTAAGTAAAAAGATCTTAAAAATACATTTTCAAAGCAACTGAAATGAAAATATACCTAAACATTATGCATATCTCAAAACGACCTTGGCCTCTGTCTGCTTGGCCTTTACTTAGCTTTGAGATTCTTTATATTATTATATTTCGTGGGATATAAAAACAAAAGGAACGCATTATACTTCATTGCTTCGTCCTCGAGATTAGATACATAAATTTGTAGTACCACGTCTAGGAATCGCCAATCTACCACTAAGTTGAAAGCAGAGTGAAACTGCTTCTATTTTTTTTTTTTTGTGGGTATTTTGATATCTGCCTCCTGCCGCCCGGACTGACCGACACTCATTCGCGTTTTAGTGCCTCGTCGATCACCACGTTATTCTTTGTTTTTCGCAAAAAAAGTTTAAAAACGATGTCGAAACGTAGTCACAGAAACGATAGTGATTATCTACGCAGGATACGAGCACACTTTGACATATCGTCAAATTTAAAATTGTGTTGTGTACATATTATGGTGATGTTACTTTCATATCTTTTTGAATCCCAAATAATGGGCTTATGCGTATAGTGACTGTGTACATTTGAAATGAATGTTATCTTCACGTTATTTAAAGATATTGTGAATAATAAGAACTATGTCCGTATCAAACTTTGACATAATTATAGTCAAAATTCCAATGTTACCTTCATATCATTTGGAATCCCAAATAAATGGTTTTTTTGTTAGTGACTGTGTACATTTGAAAGGAATGTTACCTTCACGTTATTTAAAGATATTGTGAATAGTTTAATAAGGACTATATCCGTATCAAACTTTGACTTATAGTCAAAATTCCAATGTTACCTTCATATCATTGGAATCCCAAATAAATGGGCTATTGTTAGTGACTGTGTACATTTGAAAGGAATGTTACCTTCACGTTATTTAAAGATATTGTGAATAGTTTAATAAGGACTATATCCGTATCTCACTTTGACATATCGTCAAAATTCCAAACTGTGTTGTGTACATCTTATGGGGATGTTACCTTCATTTCATTTGGAATCCCAAATAATGGGTTATTGTAGTGATTATGTACATTTCAAAGGAATGTTACCTTCACTTTATTCATCATATTGAAAAAGATGGTAATAGTCAAGTGCCAATTTTTTGTGAACTATTGACGCGTTACCATCTAGGACCACGGCAGTGCCCCGTGAGCCAAGTCGAACAAGAGTCACAGGTGAGTTACTGTAATTTCAAATTGAAAACTTGTTGCAATATCAGACATTTTACGCGCTTGGTAGGCCTTATCATTTCATCTTGCCCTGCAATTCAATAGGTTGGATATTTACCAAGCAAATGGAAAGATGCAAATATCTTGCTAATACACCTTGTGTAATACAAGTAGACATGAGCGCGCCGCGCCCGCCGCCCCGTCTGCACGGATTGGCGCACCGATCAGTATCAATAGTAGCAATAATCCTACTTTCCATGGCTGTCGAGATTTGCGTGCTACATTATTTTGTAAAATATGTATTTATAAAACGAAAATTCATGGTATGTATGGTAAAAGTTTTATATCAAGGTCACGCCGCCGACGCCGCCGACTGATTGTACATCGGCGCTCATGTCTAAATACAAGAAGCTACGATAGATTTATGTAATTTTATGTCTTTACCATAGTATTTACAGAATGACTATACTTAGTGGATAAATTCAATTGATCTCGCAGTTAATCCTTTGGTTCTCGCGAGGGACGCGCATCCTATTATAACAATTGATGTCATTGTTATATTTTTAACCGCGAGACTGGACAGCTATTGCTTAGAAATGTTTTCTGATACCAGCAAAAAAGGGGGGGCGTAGTATATGGTGAGGAGATCGCCAGCGGCCAGTGGAGTACCAATATAAAAAAAAAAAAAAAAAAAAAATTATAACTTATTATTACTGATCGATCAGATCAATCTCAAATATTAATTATTTATTATCCAACTTTGAAATAATAAAACTATACTAAATAATAACTTAATCTAAATAATAACAGACTTTTAACTAAAATTCATTTAGTAACTATTACTGTAGAAGAGCTCCAGTCAGGTACATCCACCTCGATTACACAAGTCGCGGTGATGGACTCACCGCAGCCGCAGGCAGAACTATCCGTCGAAACAAGACTGGATCCGGAATTAGATGAAGAGATTCTTAATCTATTGGGAGAAAGGGCTTCGAAAGATAAAATATATGGACTGAATATTCGAGATGAGTTAGCTATGCGATGGGAGCACATCGCTTTAAAATCATCTTGATCCCAAGGATTGCACAAATATCTCACTTGATTGTTGTCCTTAGAACATGAAGAAATAATAGAATTATTGATCGAAGCTGGTCGCCCAATGTGTGACTCACAACACAACGAATCTATTACAAGAAGGCTGCAAAAAGCAATATCGAAATCTGGTGCTGAGATAAAAATGAATGCACCAATTAGGATGGTTAATCCAGCGCAGAAACAAGAACTCGCTCCTACCCAAGCTTTAAACCAAGCCTCCGCTCCTAGCAGCCAGGCAGGCCGGAGCAGCGAGGAGATTCGAGTCGACCACACCCCGCCCACGGCAGCCGCAGCCGCCATGACATCCGCGCCGCCGCGATCGTGACACTAACCAGCCCCGCGTCGGTAAATCCGGTAGGTTCCGTAGGGCAATTATCTTATTGTTATGATCAATGGCGATTGATAACTAAAAACCCCGTCATACTACCTATGATGGGTCAAAAGTTATAATAATAATAATATCTTTATTTCAGCCATATTTTTAATACAAAAGTATGAGATACCTACCTTTTTTCCAAACCGGTTTCTCAATCAATGAACCGAGTCCACCTGTCTTATCCGCATCCGAAACCCTTCAATACAGAAGGTACAATAAAACTCATCACTGATATTATTAAGTAGTGAAGATATATCACAATGTAAATCATGCGAAGGACAGTTTCTCTCTAGTTATTTTCTTATCAAAATACCAAATGGTAAAAATCAGATTTATTATATAAAAATTCTTTCCACGTTAGCGGATAAAAAGCACTTTTGCCTTATAATTCAAGTCCGAGGATAAATTGTAACTATTCAATGTCCTTTCGTATTTTACAAAATTATTAAGAACCAGTAGTTTGTTTACACAAATCATTACGTTATTTGTCATCTATTTACTTAATGTATTATTTCTAGAAATTATCAAAATTGCAAAAATAATATCAAACATACAGAAAACTTTTTTTGAGTCTTTACGATTCATAATCAATATCGAAAAGAGCTATATAGTTCCAAATACCGTGTGCAATACCTTGGCTTTTCCGAAAAATACCAAAACACGTTAGCTTCATTGAAGATAAGCGATATTTAATAAAAACATATTAATTACTTAGTGGCAGTTTTCTTAGGATTACAATATTAGTAAAGGACTTCTAATATTGACAGATTTTGTATCGACATCACTGCTATTTTGTACATACATCAATCGTATGGTTAGTTTTTTTTCCACATCTCAGTGGCAGTGATGTGAGTGAAGCTCGCGGAATAGTTGTGTTCGATTCATACATAAGTTCAAAAGAAAACGAAATAGCAGTCACGAAAATCCGATCCCGATACCGAATGGGAGTAAAAAGATCTGTTTTGAAATGATTGTAATTTGTCAATAGTCAACCAAATATTGACCTTTTTGCGTCGCGTATGAATAAAAAATGTGAAAAATATGTCTCATGGAATAGAGAATAGATTTACATTAAATAGGAAAGATCTTTCTTTTTATGTTTATCCTCCCTTTTGTTTTGTTACATTTAAAGTTTTAAGAAAAAATATAACAGATCAAGCCGAGGGTATTGTCGTGGAACTATTTTGGGCCCACGTAACCCTGGTTTCCCCTATTTTTGGAATTATTTCAATTTAGACTAATAATGTGTTATTATCTGTTTTCAACAGTAACCCAAATATCACGTTGATATTATATTAACTTCCCTGTCAGAAAGTTCGATTAAACAATAGGACGTGCGTTGGGTGACCTTCTAATAGAAGTACAACTTTCTTACTGAATTAAGTATTTTAGTTACGTAGTAACTATTTAGTAATCTTGTGATTTCAGTCCGGATTACAATACGAATCATTACAACAGTCATCGCTCCGCTATGTCATTGATCTTACGATCGAGAGTAGGGTCTGACGACCCTGAATAGGAGTTTCTATAGACTTCGCCCTCCAGCTCCCAAGTATAACGTCACTGGGATCCATCATTAGTTTAGATTCCTTATCGAATTGGTATCCTAATAACAATTTCAGTTTAGAGTACTTATTTAACTAAAAAGATTGTCACTCTACTCATGCTGGTAATTACTCAAAGAGTACAGACGACAAGTAAAGTAATATAATTTAGAAAATATTATAGTTGTTAATATCATAATCATTATATATATCTATCAAAATAATAATCAGAATATATCTATCAAAATACATGAATTAATTAAAACATCCCGACTGTGTTCGAATCAACCTTGTGTGTATATTCCATTTTACAAAGACCGATCGAACAAATTGTCCGGTGGAAGCGTTATTAGCATAAAAAATATGTGGAAATGACGAAGCCTTAAAGAAACTAAAAAAAAAAAAAAAACCGTAGTAGGAGACCACATAAATCGGTATTTTTACAGATACAATCAGTCGTTGTATAAAAGACACGCTATCTAGGTACTTTTTCGTTAGCTATATTCTCAACTCACTCATACATACTTAAGCATGAATTTTTTTTTTAGATTATCTATTGTGTAAAAAAAAAAAAAAAAAAAAGTTATTTACATATGTTGTACTAATACAATTAATCAAAATACCTATTTAAGATAATTCTTATAAATAAATAATGATCTGACTCCACCAGACATGCAGTCGCTCATACGACTGGTGTCAATATAAATACAACCAGAAATACTGCTGGAAAATGTGGCAAATTCTACTGTCTTCGCAAAATTTTATCGAAGAGATGTTCAGTGTAATCAATCAGATCGCTTTCAGTTAGCTTTCACAATCTTAAACGCAGAAACTGATTTCAATTATAAAATCATTGTGTTTTTTAATTTCAACTATACCTATAAATAGTTAAATTTACTATGGTTGATGAAACCATAATTTGTTATAAAGTCTCTAATTAGTTTAATTTTGTTAAATGGCAAAAACATTGTTGTTGCATCACAAAAATTACAAATTATATAAGTACCTATACTAATAATTACATAAGTACATTTATTTTTTGATGATTACAAATATCAAAAACATAACCCTCTTTCCGGGTCAATCGGGTCAAAAATAAAATATTATTAGTGATTTAATATTTCACTATCTTTCAAAATCTACAAATTTATGTATCTAATCTCGAGGACGAAGCAATGAAGTATAATTAATGATTAAACGAACTTACCTGAAGTGAAGTTCTATCAGAATTATACGAGTTGCTTCGTCCGAAGAGATTAGCTCCCTCCCAGCCCTATAACCCCCATATAAAGTGAAATATTAAGATTGCAGGCTTTCAACTAAATGAGTGTCGGTCAGTCCGGGCGGCAGGAGGCAGATATCAAAATACCCACAAAAAAAAAAAATAGAAGCAGTTTCACTCTGCTTTCAACTTAGTGGTAGATTGGCGATTCCTAGACGTGGTACTACAAATTTATGTATCTAATCTCTTCGGACGAAGCAACTCGTATAATTCTGATAGAACTTCACTTCAGGTAAGTTCGTTTAATCATTAATTATTCTTACACCTAATAGAGTCAAGTAATAATAGGTGAATGGATGCGTTCATTAAACTCGAATGATGATAAACTTCTTAAATTAATTAACGCCGTTTTAAAGCGATAAAACATAATTAAATTTCGTTCGGTAGACTTACATAATAATGAGGGCGAAGCCGGGGCGGGTCGTTAGTAGTCATACAAGCTTACCTCATTTCTGCTATGCATAAATAGTCTCAATAAAGAATTGAATTGACTTCCATTTTTTAAATCACCCTCAGAGAATTGGAATACTTTCAGAATGTTGTCTACCTCTGGAGTTCAGGTTGACACTAATCAAGCAATATATGGACACTTACTCGTATATAGGGTGACTAGTAATTAGTAAACGATACTTAGACACATGATTGTACTCATGATAACAAACAACTTTCTAAAAGAAACATTTCTTTTAAAATTTACTTAGCACATGAGCCCATAATATTAAGTACCGAACAATAACAAGAATACACCATTACCTTTTAATTAATTTAGTTATTCATCCCTATTTGTTTCGTTGGGATTATCATGAGTACAATCATGTGTCTAAGTATCGTTTACTAATTACCAGTCGCCCTATACATATAAACATAGTAACGTTACACAAATGAATCAAGTCAAGATCAAACTAGTTGTTTAATGTACCAAGTCATTGTAGCGAGCGAGGGGCGAGTCATGATAATTATTCTACCTACGCCCATTTATTCAACGTATGACGTTAAGAGCATATTATTTTGTGCCTAGTTATTCTTGTTCTATAACCGAAAGTGTATAATATGTTCACTTATGGTACTTCGCATAATATACTATAACCTGGCAATACCAACAAAATGAAATACAATTTCGTACAAAAGTTACAAATGAATAGATTTCTAGGATTTCCGAGTTGGCTCATATCTAAAGTAAAAGTTGGTGATCTATCACCCTTGCCCTTTGCAAGTTTCATGACTCACTCACTGCAGTTACTATTCAACGGTTTTATATTAAGTGGCCCGACTTTTATTTGTACCGTACATTAAAAATAAATTGTTATAAATTATTTTTGATTTTTAATTCAATGCAAAACCTAGTTAGATAAAGAATAGAACTCTCGAATCCAAATTAATATGAATGACGAATTTGTTCGTCCTTCCATCACATTGGTTTGTTGGCACGCCGTACATAGACATAATCTATATTGATCCCGAAATCCCGGGTGAGATCGCGGGGAGTACCTTTCAGAATGCCAAACAATTATTAACCTTATAGCTTCTTAATACGGTCTTAATCTGTTAAATCGATGGCTAGTTATTATAAATAAACCATGTTATAAAGCAATAAGGACTATTATTTCTTTGTTCATCATCATCATATCAGCCGATGGATGTCCACTGCTGAACATAGGCCTCCCCCATTTATTTCCACTTCGAACGGTTCTGGGCCGCTTGCATCCAGCGGCGCCCAGCGACTCTGACCAGGTCGTCGGTCTACCTGGTGGGTGGTCGTCCCGCTCGGCGCTTTCCATTTCTTTGTTAATATAATGTATGTAATTGTTGCAGTGCACAATGTGCCGCAGCTCCAAACCACTACTCGGCGAAGACATCTTCAAGTTGCAGGATGGCGCCAGCGCGCTACCCACGCCTACACATGAAGACTGTGGTCAGTTCAATCTGCAATCGAAACTAACACATATCATTATAGTTATAAAGTTGAATACACATCATCATCAGCAGCGCATAATGTCTCACTGCTGAGCACGGGCCTCCATTCATAAATGAGGCTGAAAGGGAATGGGCAGATACTCCACCACGCGTGTCCACTGCGGATCGATGGAGATGGACGAGTGGTCAACCAAATGTTGGAGTTTTCAAGCTCCTAGGAGGCCTCCAACTAGCAGAGCGCCTGTCAGAATTAAGTGATAGCCAGGATCAACGGGCTTTGGTGCATTCCGAAGCACGGAAAAAGCTCGAGTTGAAATACCACTACTTTGGCATTAAGTTGATCATAACCTAGAATAACATATTGTGGTACTTTTTATAATGGGAAAACATTTTATCCCTCGGGAGCGCGGGGAAAACTAGAGTGAAACTAATACATAGCTGTTACCAATTAAAACTATATTTGTTTTTTGATTGTTAATGACGAAGCCCTTTTTTTTATATACGACGATGTTTATGAACAACCGTACTACCCTACTGATAGTAAGCGGTTACCGTAGTCATATGGACGCTTGCAACACTCTGGGCACCACTCTCTTGCCACCCTTGCCACTCCCAAATAAGCTCTGGCAACCTTACTCACGCGCTGGAACACAACATAAAGTTATTTGACTGTGGCATTCTGTAAACTCAAGGTCCTGGTGTCGAGATGCTCTGAGCGATTAAACGCTATGTTCCGATATCGGTAGTTGAAGATGGGCGAGGCACATGAGTATATAGGGAGACTGGTAATTAGTAAACGATACTTAGACACATGATTGTACTCATGATAACAAACAACTTTCCCAAAGATACAAATAGGGATAAATAACTAAATTAAATAAAAGCTGATGGTGTGTTCTTATTCTTGTTAGGTACTAAATATTATGGGCTCATGTGCTAAGTAAACAAAAAAAATTTTCTTTGTAAAAGTTGTTTGTTATCATGGGTACAATCGTGTGTCTAAGTATCGTTTACTAATTACCAGTCACCGTATATATCAGTAGTGAAGACTTGTGTATTGTATTGTGTGGCGGTGCGGTACAGGCGCGGAGGCGGTTTCTGAGCGGCTGAAGCCGCTGCGCATCTCGTCGCCGCAGGGACACGGACACGCCAGTGCCTCCTCGCTCGCCAAGTGGCCTTGTGCGGTCAGTACTATACACCATCCATAACACCCACACCCACCACTGCAATCATCTACCTACCTCACGGTTTACGTCTTCATGTATTTGCTAATGTAGCCATCGTAACTTTGTGAAATCGCTTTTATTATTACTAGCTATGCATTCCATCCAAACTGAACGTGTATGCAAAATTTCAGCACAATCGGTTCGGGATAACTGTTTTAATATTCAGTTGCAAGATTCGACCCATACCATCAAGGCATGTTAAATAGAGCTTTTAATAAAAATGGATCTTCTCTTTAGTACGTTTTCAATTTCTCTTAACAATTTGTATGAAAATTATGAATTGCGTAATGTGACACGGATATAAAAGTGATCGGCTACTGTATAATATCGTAAGTTATAGCGTTTCCAAAATTATATAAATCAGGTATCAAAAGCAATGATGCCTTGTCAGAAACGTGAGTAGTGAACGGCCAGTTTTTTTAATATTTGTAGGAGGAACCTCCTGTCCTTATATTTTATTTTTTACTGTCTATAGGCCTGTGATTGACCACTATCTTACCATGGTATGTGACTATGTGGCCGAAGGAACTGGCTGTCAAGGAACACACCGATCGGTGCTTGGCGACAGATTGTCAACTTGAGGGTGGTAGCCAGCCAGATGGGTACTACAAAATACCCACCGTGCTATGGTTTCCTCAATATGTTTTCGTTCACCGAAAGCTCAAGCTCAATGTAGGATTGCCCACTGAGCGATCATCGCCTTTGTCATGTGTGTGTATGTTGTGGCAGACGTGTACATACGAGAACTGGCCGAAGTCAAACAAGTGTGCGATGTGCGGCAGCGGGCACCCCGCCCCCGCCGCCCCGCCCGCCCCCGGAGCCCCGCCCGCCCCCGCCTCACACGCCGCCTCACTTGACCCCAGGCCGCCCAGGGTAAACAATATTGGTTAGTGAACTTATATTTATTTCTCAGTTTACTCACATTCCCAGGTCTGCCAATTTTTCCACCCAGTATTTGAATGGTATTTACAGTAATATTGGTAATTGGTGCAGGTATAAACGACATCTGCAACAGTCAAAACGCGTCGATACACGAAGTGGACAGCAACAGCAGGCGCTCCAAGCGGAGGAACAACAACACCGACTGGATCTGGCTGCAGGCTTGCTTAGGTCAGTCATATTTAGCATAGTTTGTTGCTTTCTAGCCTGGAAGTATTTTAAAAGAATAAGAGGATGCTGTTTTTTTAGGGAGAATCTACCGGGAAATGCCAAGACTTTGTTAGCGGTCGCGTGTTCTTTGCGCTAATCTATTCACAATTGTATGAAAATAAAATAGAAAAACCTGTCAAGAGCGAGTCTTCTCGCGCATTAGTAGTGTGAAATATACGACTGACAGACTAAAAGACGAGTGGATGAAGTCGCACCATTAGGACAAAACCGAATACCTTTTCAGTGAGGTCCCGAATCATTTGGAGAAAATCAATTGCGAAGTAGAACGCAGAATCGCACTCCCGATACTCCGCTCCGCCTTTTCAACAAAAAGGAAGACCTCACCCTCTCTGGAGGGGATATGATCCGCAGGAGTCCTGGGGTTGGACAAAATCACAGGCAATGCGAAAAACGGAAATGAAAATGAAAAATTTATTTATTTCAGCAAAATACACAAAACACTTACACATTTAAAATATACACAGAAATACTCATAATGCTGGAGGTATTTACTTATGACTTAGAATTATCTTATGACCTTCACACTAGGCAAAGCCTGTAACGCGAAGGCCAAAGTATACTTGAAGTGCCCTTTAAAGAAGAAACCTCGGAACATAGGAGAGACAATTTAAGAAAATAATAATAAAACACAAAAACCAAAACCAAAAAATTTTACTCATAAACACAATTACTAATTCACTTAAAAAAAATTACAATATGTAATATAAATGAGAAAAAAAAATTACAAATGAGACTAATTACCTTGTGGCTTGTTGTTAGGAATCAATTTTAAACCTATTCTCGGTATCAACATACGTGAGGTTAGACAACCACCTGGAAACAATGGCTTTAGCTTCGCTGACCGGACTGCACTTAATATCACAGAACCTAAGAGCGACATTATACACATGCGATCTGATATACTGACCAAAACGTCTAGCAAAAACGGTTTTAATAGAGGGCATCGATATTTTAAAAACACGACACTTTAACAAGGCTTCATAGTCCGAGGAGTTGATAACCATCTTATGAAAGTTAATGGTTGTCCTCAAAATAAAGAGTTGACGGATGCTTAAGACGCCACTCTCTTTAAAAACATCAGTGGTGGGGTACCTAAAAGGCCTCTTTAGCATCACCTTGAGAACAGACCGTTGGGCTCTTTCCAGTAATATTAAATACGACTTAGCTGCGATTTTTGAACAAAACACTCGTGTGTTCAAAAATTCCATCGTTTTGTTGAATACAGCTCCTCCCATTACCAACTAAGCAACATGACAGGCGTCCTTTTTTTCGATGTTGCTAAAGCATTTGACAAAGTTTGCCACAATGGCTTAATTTATAATCTTAGGTGTTTGACATAGACTCGTGCTTATCTTACTAGGCTTTTTGTCAAATCGTCTCTTTCCCTATCGCATACTAGGTGCACTGGCCTTTCTCATTCCAAAGGTGTCGGAGTTCCTCAAGGTTAAGTACTCTTCCCATTATTGTTCTTATTACATGAACGATATCCCTAATCTAAAAAGAGGACTTTGCAGATGATACAGCTGTCTAATATTCTAACAAAACATCCACCGTCCTTGCCAATAAACTCCAATCTACAGTCAACGCCCAAGACGCCTGGTGTAGGAATAAATATGAGAATTGAAATTAACCCAACAAAAAAGTCAGGCTGTTCCTTCAATAAGCCCGCGACTCTGTTCGGTCAGTGATGGGAAGAGAGTGAAACCGATTATTTGGAAAGAAGAGCCATAAACCCAGGAGTGATTCTCGATGATCGATTTACCTTTGCAGAATATTATTATTATGCTGATAGAACGAGGGTCGATTCATGACGACGGAATGAAGGGTGAATCTGAATCGTAGATAGCATCTTGTGGTCCTATAGTGTGGTCGAATATGATGTGTTTTGTTTCCGTGTACTGTGTATTTATACTGGGGCGTATTGTGTACAGGCGTGGTGGAGGGAGACGCGCGGTGCGTGGAGTCGTACCTAGCGAGCGGCGGCGACCCCGCGCGGGCGCTCACCGCGGCCGAGGTGCAGCTGCTCAACCGCGCCTCCGCCTTCGACGCCGGCCACACGCTGGTGCACCTCGCCATCAGGTACTAGTGTAGTGTAGTGTAGTGTAGCGATCACCCCGCTCGAGGTGCAGCTGCACAACCTGCTCAAAGAATATTACATTTTAAACACGTAAAAAAATATGTCGGACCTAGCAAGCGGTCTTGTTATATGATTCGCGGTACTAACTTGTCTGGGTCTGATTTTTTATCTCTAGTATAATATTATATTTGGTTGCAGATTTCAACGACAAGATATTCTGTCGACGTTATTGTCTCGGATATCGGGTGGCGGGCCCGGCCTGAAGCGGTCTCCTTCATACGTGGGTATGATCTCATTAATGTTTCTTTGCTTTTTTTTCAATATTTGTACTATTCTCACATACTTCTTGTATCCAGCTCATGATACAGGTGTATATATCTTTCGTGCTTTTATATTAGCCAAACCCGTCTGGACATAATAAGAATGCAAAATTCCTCCGAAGTCATAATGAAATGCAATTTATTTTCGCGAATAAGATTCTTTAAATATACGTAATATGTGTGTTCCCCAGCGCCGGACCTGGCGTCCGCGATCCGGCGGCACGTGGCGGGCTGCATCCGGTACAAGAAGGGCAACTTCCCCTGTCGGTACATCAACGAGTTCTGCACGTTTTCACTGCCTGCTGGTAGGTACTAACTAACACTCATTATTAATACTGACAAAAAGCCCTTTACGTGAAAAAGAAAAAGGAGCGGTCGCAGAACACTACCTTGTGGAACTCCATCCATTAATATATTTTTTTATTTGATGTATGCCATGACTATCTCACTAATATTATATATGTGAATGTTTGGATGAAAGGCACACATAATATTTTCTGGATTAACACAGGATACTTTTTATCTCGGGAACACAATAGGCCTCTCGGAAGCGCGGGTGAAACCGCGGTGCGAATACTAGTAAACTATATTGTATATGATACCATTCAGACATCGAAGAGTTACCAGCGGCTATCCAAGAGCAGCTATTCACTGAACTACTGGACCGCGACGCGCAACAGACGCTCGAGGCGGACCCGCCGCTCATCAACTGGAGTCTCGAGCTCACGCTCACTTTAGGTGAGTTATACATGTTGTTGTTTTGCTCAGCGACGAGCGACTCAGGGTCGATAATACAACTGATACTTGTGCTAAAAAAATATAAAAAAATACTTTATTTTTTTATAATAATAAAAATAAAATTATTTTGAAAATCATGTAATAAGCTAAAATATAGACGTAATACTCAACGGGAGTGCGAGGGGGTAAAGGGGTGGGGTGATGGTGGCTTGTGCCTAGCTCTAGTCAGTGCACGTGGCTAGTGACCATACTTTGCGGTAATTTTATTTCAAATTAAATAAGGTATTTCTCAACGCATTTACAGTATTTAATGGAATTAAGTCCATTTTTTGAAAATGTATTTTTTGTACTATCGCTCCTGGGTCGCTTGTCGCTGACCAAAACAACACCCTGTAGTTATAACAAGTTCTTTTGGCATATCATAGCTTTAAACAGCATTGTCTAGTGTTAATTTTGGTATTGTCATAACTACTGCATTTATATTTTTGTGGATGCGAATAATGTACCAAAGTCAAATCCATCTATTCATTCAAGGTTTTAGGAGATGTACTTGGTAATATGAGGTAATTCCATGTAAATGTCGTGTATCAATGTATCAAAACTGTATAAATTGCCATTAAACAAAAGGCCCAAAATAGATCCCTGTAAAACCACCCCTGTTGTTATTTTATTATGTTGGTGAATTCACTTCGCGTGCTACCAATTATAACTGCCTGGCTCCTGTTATATGAATTAACCCACCTATACAGATCTCCACGTATGCCTAGCTTGATGTTTCTGAAGCACAATAGTGTGATCTATACGGTCAAAGGTTTTCTCAAAGTCCATGTGAGTTTGTGTTTAGCGACTGCATATACAACTTTGATTTTCACTGTCAATAAAGTCATAAAGTTATTTTCTCATTTAAGCCCTGGTAAGGCTGACTGTCTTATGAACGTTAAGTACATACAGTTGAATCTACCACCAAAAATGAATAAATATGTGCATGCGTAAATTCTATTAAATGTTGAATTTTACCAAGCACAGAATCGTTCACGTTTTGTTAGCAAAGATTCGTTATGTGATCGTAGGCTGGTGTGTGGGTCCCTGCACAGGGTCGTCACTCGTCAGTTGTTGTAATTGTTTGAGAAGTGAGGTGAATTTTTTTTTCTAGCCAGTGAGGGCAACTTCTGAACTACAGGTCTTTGAGAAAAACGCTGAAGGGAACCCCGAGCTAAATTTTGAAGAAAATAAAAATGCCATTAAAAAAAAGGAAAAAAAATGTTTTAAATTTTTTTCAAATTTTTTTTTTCTTTTTCAGCTTCTACTTCACAATACGAACAAAATTATGTATGACAATCTTGGTCTGAAGATGCTAGAAGTTATCAAAATTGACCTCAATTTTTTTGTCAGAATGTTAAGAGCCAATTCTTTATGGCTAAACATAGTGAGGTCCCTGCGAGATCTGCTACACCTCGTCAAACTTTACGCAGCATAAGACCATGGTCAAGGAAAATATAAAATAATGTTTTGGATAACTTCTAGCAACTTGAGAGCAAGATTGTCTTACATAATTTTGTTCATATTGTGACGAAGAAGCAGAATTTCGAATATTTTTTTTTTTTTATTAAATTCAATATCTTCGAAAATACAATTTTTTTTAATTAATTTGAATAGCATTTTAATTTTCTTCAAACTTCAGCTCGGGGTTCCTTTCGGCGTTTTTCTCTAAGACCTGTAGTTCAGAAGTTGCCCACACTGGCTAGAAATAAAAATTCGCCGTGTATATATGTGTGTGGGTTGGCGCAGGGTCCCGTCTGTACGCGCTGTGGAACCGTTCAGCGGGCGACTGCCTGGTGGACGCGGCGCTGCAGGCGGCGTACGGCGTGTTCGACCGACACAACGCGCTGCGCACCGCGCTCGCCGACACCATGCACCACGCGCACAGGAGGTACACGACCACATCATCACCAACATCATCCTCAGCCTATAACGTTCCACTGCTGAGCACACCCCTCCTGCACACTAATTAGGTTGGGCGGGAATGGGCAGATACTCCGCCACGTGCACACTGCGTGTCGGCTCCGGCTCCAACTAGCTTAACGATTATCACAACTAAGTGATAGCCGGGATCAACGGCTTTAAGCTCATCGCTCACTTTGTCAGCACCACTTCATCGCAGCAGCGACCCGGCACCGCCTCAACTCAATCCAACCACTAGCTGCCAGCGCGTGAGGCGCCGCCTGCGAAGTGGCAGCTTGCGGGCGGCGCGGCGCCGGTGAAATTGGTAGCGCGGCTATGGCATGATACCGCTAGCTGGCGTCACGCAGCAAGGGAGTGATCCGCTCGCTGCAAGCGAGTGGTCAGCAGGGCTTGTAGCGGCAAGCCCACTATTTTATGTAGTCATTATAAAATTTACTTTAACGCATACGATTTAAAGGCCTCACTTACATGGCAAGGTAGATGCCGAGGCGTTGCTGCGATGGAGCGGTGCTGACATAGTGGGCGATGACCTATACTCACCTTCCGAATCACGGAAAACGTACGAGTTGAAAATACCACTAGGCCGTCACCCATCCAAGTACCGGCCTCACCGGTGGTATCTTAACTTTGCTGATTGATTAAGAACGGGTAATTATGCTACACCACGAGCGCTACGCAGGAGGTACACACCCGGCTAGACCAGGTAAATTAAACCATGATATTTTCTTTCTCCTTGTGCTTTACGCGATCTTTGGCACGGCGGTTGACGTTACTAGAAGTGAGTTATCAGAAGGTGTGCGGTAGTGTAATGTTGTGTTGTTGTGTGTGCAGCCTGTACGGGCGGTGGCAGGCGTGGGAGCGGTGGCAGGCGTCGCTGCTGCAGTACACGCCGGAGGAGGCGCAGCTGCGCGCCGAGTGGGCGCGCCTGCTCGCCGCCGCCGCCCGCCCCGGCACGCCGCTGCACCAGGTACACACCAGCACACACACACACACACCCATTCACTCAACCACACACGCACAAAAACACATGCAAAGTCAAAGCTATTTATTCAATTTAGGCCCCAGAAGGGCACTTATGAAGGACGCACTCACCCCCACCCACATACACACACCACCCTCACACAACCCCCTTACACACACATCCCCCATCAGACACCTACACCCTCTTTACACGCACACTTACACACACACCCCCACACGAAACAAATTCACCCTAACACACACGAGCGGTGGCAAGTATAGCTGTGTGTACACAATAAATGGATACAACAATAATTGAATGAAACCACGTCAAGTACTCATAAATACGACCTATCTCGAAATCGCAAAAAAAATTACAGCTTTTCATAAATTTTTGAGGAGACCTTTTGTATGAAAAGCTGTATTTTTTTTGCGATTTCGATGTTGTTCCCATAGTAATAATTGATCGTATTTATGAGGCTTTATGTGGTTTCATTTATTGTCGTATCCCGTATAAGTGCGAAGTGGTTTTCAACACTGTGTGTGATGTAGACACGTCAGCTAACAGGCCGCTCGTCTATGAATGCGTGTGTGTCGCAGATCCACGTGTTCACGCTGGCGCACGTGCTGCGGCGGCCCATCATCGTGTACGGCGTCAACGTCGTCAACTCGTTCCGCGGGGAGGCGCTCGGCTTCGCGCGCTTCCAAGGTATACATACTACAATTGTCCTTATTTTATATCTGCCTACAAATATTATCCTGATCGATTCATTCCTATTGTCATTCACCTGATAAACATTCCTTACATTGCTGATTTATAAATTATATTATTACCAGCGACCCACTGGGATGTTACATTTAGGCTGCATTCCGAATTACCGCTGTAATCGCTGTAATCGATTTGAGCGTGCTTAAACCCGTACCGAATTGAATAATGACTGCCGTGAAACGTCATAGATGACGTCATGACCTGCGCCATCTTGCGCTCACACCGACCATGCCCTAAACTGATATCACCGTGAGCTGTCAAAAGTGACGGCAAAAATCTAATAACATTCTTGGTTTTCTATTTGGCAAAAATACTATGATTTTATGAGAGAAAAATAATAAAAAATGCAGATATTCCTTTTTGCGAGTCAACTTATAAAAAATATAAGGAGTCCTAGCGCATTGATAATTCAGATTTGAATTAAATTCTCAAATGTTCTGTTTTGAATACTGTGAACGCGATAACGGGCGTTCCGAATTGTTGATAGTTCTCAGCTCAGCAGTCATAAGCGTGATATCTAACTCGGTACGCAAATTATTGCTGTGATCGCTGTGATCGATATTATCCATTTCGGAATGTACCCTTAGTTATTGCAAATGATGATTTTGATAAAGATGTCGTAGGGCCGATTTTTCATCAGCATATAATACACAGTTTCTAAATACTTTATATACTATTTTAAGTCTTTAACAAATAAAACAAAAAACGTGAGACTAAGGTGAGAACCCTGAGGTACACTTGATGAGGCGATGTAATAATCAGTTACATACAACACCTCTGACTATGACGTGTTGTGGCCGGTTATTTAAATATTATTTTTACTATTATAATAGTTTGCCACTAAAGCCATAAGATTGTGCTGCTTTACTTATTAAAATCTGATGATTGATCTCGTCGAAGGCGCTAGAAAAATCCGTATACACTGAATAGACTTAAACACTCTTACATAAAGCAAATGTTTAGAAAACCTTTTGATAAAGAGAGGAGGGAGCCTATCTAGACCTTGACCGTTACACTTATCGACCACATATTCGGCATTCGTTAAGTGGTTGTGTGTATTGTATTGTATTGTATTGTATTGTCGTCCAGGTATATACCTGCCGCTGCTGTGGGAGGCGGAGTTTTGCTCCAAGTCGCCGCTGTGCCTGGGCTACACGCGCGGCCACTTCTCCGCTCTTGTGCCGCTCGAACCCTACAACCAGCGCCACACCTATATCTGCAGGTATGATTAATTCATTAGTGTACCTTTCAAATTCACCCTTTACATCTTAGACCAGTTACATCGTCCAAACTTGCTTATTAAATAAATGGTCGTGTATTCCAGAGAGCAGCAGGAAGAGAATGAGGACATGACGTTCCTGCCGCTGACCGACTGCGAGGGGAAGCTGTTGCCCGTACACTTCCTCACCTGTGATGAGGTATGTTTAGTCATATTTGAATACTACAGTGTACTATGTAGATCAGTTCTCTCCGCAACTTAATTCCTGCTGTATATCAACGATCTTCTAAGGGCCGGTATCTTAAGGTATGCAGATGACATAATTATTTCGGAGCAATAATTGTCCGGTGCACGAGCTTGAACGTTTGAAACTCGCCAAGTTGATCCGATCGTCTCCAAGGCACAGTTAGGTCTTTTTCTGTATACAACTAAGTCCCCAAACAAGCCTACTGCCCGCGTGGTGTTACCGACTCTACCCCCTTCTTAATGAGCTCAGGTGACTTTACTCACATGCAGGAACATACATTCAGTTATATGGCCATAAATCGTCTGTATTAATGTGTTAAAATTACTTTTTATAAAATTCAAATGTCATTAATAAAAATGATCAAAAGTAATGGCTCCATGTTTGAACCTTGTGGGACTCCAGATGGAACTGGATATTCCATAAAGAATCTACGTATTCCCACTTACTGAGATTTGTTTCTTAGGTAGGATTCGCACCATCATAACAATTAACCATGGTTGGCTATTGATTCATGTTTGGCAACTAACATACTGTGATCAACTAAGTCAAATGCTTTACGGAAGTATGTATATATTGCGTGTACTTCTTACGTGTTATCAAAAGCTTTGTAAATCAAAGAAAACATTCTTGATATTGGATTAGCTAAATGAGCATATGAATATACCCAAAAGAACTAGAATTGGTTCTAGTGATAGGTCCTTGGTGTGATCCATCGTTATGTATGTGCAGATGTCTGATGCGGAAGGCGTGGTGCGTCGATGGACGACAGCGCGAGTGGTGGGGGGCGGAGTGCTGGCGGCGCGACAGCAGCTGCACGCGCGCCCGCTGCTGCAGGCGCAGATGCTGGAGGAGTGGCTCAACCACTACCGACGGCTCGCGTATGTACACTACACTACACTACACTACACTACACTGGACGGTGGGGGGCGGGGTGCTGGCAGCACCTATCATTGAATGAGTATTAACAACATGTATGTATGTGGTTCCAGTCAACAGACCCGCGGCCCGTTCCCGCCGCGGCTGCAGGCCGCCGCCGAGTTCTCCAGCGACGCCGACACCGACGACGAATAAATAACTACTAACAAACACTCACCACACCAACTAACACATACACTTACACCACACGCTCACCTAGTGTTACACTTACACAGGGCACCCTTAACGTTGCAAACAAGCTAACATATGAGTGCAGGATTCTAAATCTTATAGTGGAACAGAGAAAGTTGAAACTCGGTTGGGGTGTCAAATATTTCGTGTCAAAGAGAAATTTTGTACAAGTATGGTACGAAACGGAATTAACTTGTAATTAAGTTAACGCTCTGAACCAATTTTGTTTTTTCCTCTTAATAGTTATATAAAAAATAGTTTTATTAAGAGTAAAGGAATCTTATTTGACCGCAAGCGACGCCGCGGTCGGTCGCTCGTAACTCGGGGTTTTCAATAAGTTGTAGTTGAATTTACTTATTTTAGTAGCACTTATTGAATTGCAATAATATATTTATTAATAGTGGTATGTTCGTTTTAACGATTTCATTTCGGTTCATAGTTTACTCATTACTTCAAAATTATTGGTAGTATGCTAATGGATTTGAAATTATTGTTAAATTTTAGTTATGGTCACACACTCGATATAAGCGGGCACTGAACTTGGTCCCTCGTGTTTAAATATCATGCATGACATGGTACATGCTGCGCGGGAGTATTATCTGTAGATCAAGTTACACTATTGGTACTACAAAGTTGCTGAGCGTTCGCTCTCGATGTTGAACGGGGAGCTCGGAACACAAAATGCCAGTTTAAATATAACCTTTTGAAGTCACATCTACATACAGTACAAACATACGCATTAACAACTCAACATGTTCAACTCTTGAATTCACAATTTTAATTGTTACATTGCAATAGGGATCACGCTATGTAAATCTTATATTGACAATAAAAATTACATATTGTATTTATATGAGATACATGTGAACTGTATTAATTAAACTTTAATATCATTTTACATCAAATATAAATATTGCTGTACAAAGCTGTATAATGAATATTGTTGCAAATTTCGCTCGTCTTTACCAGTCATTTTAGCTGCGTAGCTAGTTGGCAAGTGATTGGATCAATTTAAAATAAAAAAATGTACTCTAGTAATTAGTGTACCGCAGGCGCTCTCACTCCTCGTTCGTTTCAAATCATCATCGCACACAATGGTGTCTTTAATTACTTTACAAACACAGAACATCGAGACACGTTAACGTAAGCTTTGATTTATAGTAATTTAGATATTATAAGACAGTCGGTGTTCTGAATGTTTGCTTTATTTGCACACTACGCCTGACAGCCAACAAGTTGGCTACATTGTATATTTTGGATGGTTTTTATCGACTGTGTCCATCCGGAGCCACAACCCTTCGTTCAATTTAAATTGTATGTCATCATTGATGCGAAATTGATGTCGTGAACGATGTGTTTACACAAAAAATCTGCTCAATAAACTTAAAGATCAATTTTGATGCAAAAAATGAGCATAAAATAATATAAATAAAATGAAGAGTCTATTAAATGAATACGGCACTGTACAGAGAGTGTAAGGTTCTAATATTTATATTATAGTTTTCTCGGTTGTACTTGTAAATAAAAATATATTGGTTTGCAAAGTAATAATTATCTAGATGTATAGATTATTCGCTACATAGTGCATTATACTTTTATTTGTTTTCCTTGTCATTTTGGAGAGGAAATTATGGTTTGCTGTTTCTGAACTAAGAGTTGAGAAGATGTGCGATTTTGTACGCAAGTGTGATGTATAGAACGCAACAGAGGAATAAAGAATATCTTTCTAAATGTACAGTTATTGTCGTACATCATTCCTAAACACCAATAAATTAAAATACAGTTCTTTAATATCATGTAATGACCTAATAGTAAAGATCACATTTGTATATACAAGATTGCACTGATGAATCCAAGTAGGTACCTACTGTTGGAAAGCGCTGTACGCGCAGTGGAGTCTCGAGAATGCCTTGATCAGCATTCCAGTTGCATTTGTTCAAACAACTGAAATTCTGGACGAAATGGACGGTTTGCTATGAAATTTGTTTGATCATAAATATAATATATGTTTTTCCTAAAAATCTGTAAATAAGTTGTTGGGGTACCTTCCATCGCAGCGATCATTATTCTAGCTGGTTTGTTTAAACGAACAGACACATTACAGTTTAATTCAAATTATGTACCTATACCTACTAATTTAATCAATAAAGCACTTATTTTATGAAGCTGTTCGATATTTTTTTGTTTTATTTTCTTTGTCCCATGTTTATTTTAGTTTTCCATAGTTTATAATCTACATACAATAATGGATGATCACAATCTTATCTTCAAAGTGGTCAGCACAAAACTGGCTCTCAAGTATAGCTGCCGGAACACACCGGTAGCTGCTTGGCGACACATTTTCAACTTGAGAGTAGTAGCCAGCCAGGCGGATACTACAAACAAACCTACCCTACTACTGTGCTATGGTTTGTTCACCGAGCTACCATCACGGACTACTATGAAACATTAAGCTATAGATGTCAGGCAGGAACAGCGCCGAACCTGGGATAGAGCGAGAGGGAGCGAGCTCTAGGCAAAGAAATTGGGCTTAGGCGCCAAACTGTCAAATATGAAAAACTATTTCGAGAGGATAATATTTATATGGCGCCATTTGCGAGGCACGGAGCTGTTCCTGTTGCCAAATCGACACGCGTCGACCAAAGGATAATCTCACTCTATACTGATTCAGGGCTAGAGCCGGCGCTGGTCAAGAAACACGAAGTGAGTTCGACTCCTTTGCTGCAAAACGAATAATTAATAGATCAGTCACAGATTACACCACACCATGGTTACGGCTAATCTTATTGCGATCGGACTTTCACAGGAAGGTTCGCTATTTTTTAGGCATAGTTTAGTGACAGTTCCATGCTAATAAGATTAGCCGTTTCCGTGATTTAGCCAATATCAACAGGTGTCAGAAACGCATTCTCTCAGTGGTCGCACTGTAGTCATGTAGCGGAAAGTCTATGGTATGAGGTAACGGTGGGTAACGGAAAGTACACAAAGCCCTCCTTTAAAGGTCTATTATTATATATTATTCTCTGAAAAAGCCTAGAAGGGATAGGGGAAGGCCTACTACGTACGTCGTAGGTAGGTATATTATTAACTCTGTGATATTAGGGTATATATATCTATTTTGTTAGCAGAACTAGGCAAAACGTACAGTGATTGTATACTCTGCGTTGTCTATGTGTTCCTACACAGTATTGCAGTAAATACTGTGCATGTACGTTATATGTTACGTAAATTATTAACAAACAATACTACGACAATAAGCAGCAGCGCAGTATGAAATCTGATTCGAACGAACGCACTCACTTGTGCTCAGACAAATGTAGTACAACATTCCGAACGCACTCGATCGAAAATAAACATTTTGACAAATAATTTCTGTTTTCCGATTCCGAACGCACGCGCGCTGACAGCTTCGCCGCGGTAGTGAGAGCGAGGCACTGATATGCACGATTATTCAGTTTTTTATTAATTTTAAGGACATATTGAGAGTTACAATATATTTTTATTTAAGAAAAGTAGTGTCTGTGCTTTAATAAGTGTAAGTGTGATGATGAAAAGGTGGTCTTTCGAATAAATTGCTGTGTTTGGTGGCAGCCGAGTGCGATCGAGTGAAACAAAATGGGTGAGTACGCCGGCTATTGCTTTTATTTTTTGCCGTGCACAAATACGTGGACTAAAATTACGTTCTATTCTCTCGGAACTTGCATTATTCAATATAATTGAAATTACAATTCCAACAAGAATATATGTGGTCGGAACGCCGCTTTGTTTATTGGTGGGAATATCGATTTTTCTCATGCGTCCCCATTCGATGAACAAGTACTTTTTGACGACTTTGAATTTATCTAAAGTATGTAATTTAGTAAGTAATTTCTTTCTGACAATATCTGTAGTGACCTTGGTGAGAACGCTGATATGTAGAGATAATTGTATGTTATCGTTTGACGTGCCCCACAATGGAATGAAAAATAATCTCATCTCATTGACGAGTTTAAATTTGTCATGCTAACTTCGTAAATATAAAGAAAACTTGGATGAAAAAAAAAATTTATATTTTCCATGCTAGGTACTTTAGGAATAGTAAACTAGTCAGTAGGTAAGATGGTTAGGTAACAGAGTGCTAAGAAGTGATTAGCGCAGGTCCGCCAGGTGATTGTATCACTCGAGGCGCTAATCGGCGCGTCCTTGAGGTAGGAGTTGAGGAAGCTACTAGTAGAGGAAGTATTTGTATGGAAATCTACCTTTTTGTAGTTACTATAGTAAAGTTATAGCTCACAAATATATTGCTTAATTGACTGGAACAGATTGCTGTGGGGCTTTGTTCAATGTAATTGTGATGATTGTTCTTACACACTGTTGTTTATTATTCTAAGTTAAACATGATCATATTCAAATATATTATTATTTTTGTAGTCACATGATATTTCTATTTTATTGACCATAAATGTTTACTTATTTTAGTTCATAATTGAGATGAGATGAGTAAATTTTAAAAACAAAGATATCAGATCTATAAATTAAGTCAATTTGAGCTTTTTTTAGGTTGCAATTATAATTTACTTTCTTAATACTTTCTGTTTGTAAAATTACATTCATCTACATATTCTTATTTTTTATTATTACTAGCCGAAACTGTCCCACTGCTGGGCAAAGGCCTCCCTTTCCTTTTTCCACTCTACTCTGTCGGCTGCTACAGCGAACCACTTCATCCTGTAGGAGTATAATTTATCTCGGCTTCTTTGGCTCCTCTTTCCACTCTGTGATAATTTTTGCAGACATTACATAAGATTTCCATTAATTTTAAGAACTAGGATGGTTTATAGATTTAAAAATAATGTGAAGATGTTTGCTTCACCTTTAACCCATTGGTTCACGAGAGGGATGCGTGTCCTATTATAACAATTGATGTCATTGTTATATTTTTAACCGCGAGCCAAGTGATTAAAGAATTACAGATAAAAGTAATGAAATGTAACAAACTAGTTAACACTATGTAACCTAGTCAACACAGTTGCTTTAAATTCTCTGAATTCTTGCACAAACTTAAACAATCCAGTTATGCTAATGTGCAAAGAGTACTAACTAGGGCCACTATTCAAAATAAGTCATCTAATTAAATACCTTATTTCATATTATACACAAATTAGAAATGTATAAAATGTTAATGCCTTGCTATTAACTAACAATTTGAAATAAATTTGCTGAATGAGAAACATTTCAAAATAAACCTTTATATAAATTGAATAGAGTATAAATAACCTTGTCCACAATATGCCATAATAGGTGTGTCCACAATAATTAAAGAGGTGATTATACTATAAGTATCAGTGTGACCACTGTCACATGACTATCTGTAGATACACTTCAAATGTTGAGTGCTTTCCACTCACTCACTATGAGTATCTATGTATGAGTGGAATATTCAATCAGATATTTAGATTTATTTAGAAGTAATATTTATTTATAAGAGCGCTCGTTGTGTAGCATGATTAGCCGTTCTTAATCGATCGACAAAGTTAAGCTACGCCTGTCGTGGTCGGTACCTGGATGGGAGACCACCTAGTGGTATTTCAAATCGAGCATTTCCGTGCTTCGGAAGGCACGTAAAGTCGTTGGTCCCGGTTATCACTTAATTGTGATAGTCGTAAAGTTAGTTGGATGCCTCCTAGGCGGTTTGAATAATTCCAACAGTAGGTTGACCACTAGCCTACCTCCACCGATCCGCAATGGGCACGCGTGGTGGAGTATTGCCCATTCCCTTTCACCTTCATTTGTGAATAGAGGCCTGTGCTCAGCAGTGGAACATTATAGGCTGATGATGATGATGTTGAATATTTATTTCATTATTCAAGAATGTTTCTTTTCATTTTTACTAGATGTATTTTAGGCATAAATTGTGAAAAATCAATAATGTTCCCAGTTTATTTGTTGATTGAGTATATTCCAAATTGGTGTTAGTCAATTAACAATGTTGAAAGGTAACTTACTAAGGCTTGATAAGATGAAATGAATTAATCTATAGAGATTTTAATGCTAGCAAGGTCTTCATTTGCTGGTTACTCACGCTTGAATGGTTAAAAGAGGTGCATCTCAGTTCTCAAAAATAGATTTATGTGAGAGAGCCGGCAGACAGTCCACTTTATGGTAAGTAGCTTCACATATGAGTATTACCAGGAGATAGCCAATGTGTTGCCAACCTATACATAGCCTAGAAGGAACTGGCTCTCAAGTGCAACTGCAGTAACACATAGATGCTTGGCAACAGATTTTCAACTTGCTTGGTTTTATTACAAGGATAATTTTGTATCAAAGTCATTTAGGTATGCAACATCATATAGGAACTTCATTTATGTGTGTTCTGTTCTGGCATTAGCAAGCTAGCTTTAAACTGGGTCACTTTGGTAATTAATGCAAATGTGTTTCTGTCTTGAGTGCAATGCTCCTGATACCAGTGCTTGTTATTGTTATGTGCCTCGCATTATTGCGAAATGTTGCCAGCAATAGTCCTTGCTTACATACTCCTGAGGGAGCAGTAGCATAGAATAAATAATATTACTAAAGTAGCTGTTTATATGTGACCAAATTGGGTAAGCACACAGAGCTAAGAATGGAATTGCCCCTTAAGTGGATTTCGTAGGATTCAGTTGGATGAAATAGGATTTGAAACCCATAACCTTTGAACGGCATTCGGCAATCATCTTCTTAAAATGAACGCTAGTGAGGCGTCGCTCCGCCCCTCTTCGTACCAACGTGAAGATTCCCAATTTCTGATAAAGCTCCAAACATCTTTCCTTTTAAATTTTTTTGGAAAATGCAACTTCAATGCAGCCAGCATTCTGTTCAGAAGATTTCATGTATCTGCATTATCTTAGTGGGTAGGTTGGTTGGAAGGGTTTCCATTGAAGGCAGTGGAGCTGGGCAGCAAGTGAACCGGCACGGAGCGCGGTGTCCGGTGGCGCGGTGTCGATGCTGGGATCGCATGCTCCGTCGCTTGCTCATTTTGCAGTACTGCCGGGTGAACAAGTGAACATGGCTTTTTGCCGGTGATCTCACTAGTAGTTCCATAGATAAGAATTTACTGATATGAAATAAATGATTTGCTGGTCAATGATCATCCTCCTTCCTTGCCGTAACCTTGGTTAGCAAGCCCCTACACCAATCTCCTGTCAAATCCTCATCCACACCACACTCGCTTATATTCTTATTTATACTGTCATACCATAACTTTCAAGAGTTTCTTGCCGGAGTCTTCTCAGTTTAAGTGTATTCCGAACCGGTGGTAAATTCAACTGTATGTACATAATGTTCATAAGTGCCTTACTAAGGCCTAAACTGAATAAATGACTTTTTGATTTTGATTTTGATTTAACTTGTTTGGTTTGCTGTCTTATGGTCCTAAGCGAATTGCTTACTTTGGCACTTAGATGTCAATACTGTTGAAGAAGAATCGGCTGCCAACTAGGAACAATTTCAAAAGCAGTTCGCAGTATAGGTATAATACATTAGCTAAATATATTTATACTGTTTTTTATTTGTGTATATTCATACAATGAATAAAACCCTCTAAAATAAATAAAGAATAATAAAAACCTACCAATACCTTTTATTATGCAATGAATGAGCAACATCAGCAGAACATATCGCAAGGTTTATTTATTTAGATGTTTCTCGCAAGTCGGTACATTATACGTGTTCAATTCAATTTTACAAGATTTACTCCGATCCGTCGGCTTAGCTTTGCTTGAGGAGGATTTTATGCTTCGCGCGGGAATCCATTAGTTGCTTGCTCCTGAGCATGGAATTTATATTTATGCAAATGCTTAGCTTAGGATCCAATATCGAAGGATTCGTTTCGTATAAATACGGGAATATTGTATAATTTAAAATAACACCTGAGTTGGTGACTGTACCGCATAATGACCTTGGTTGCAACATTTTCCTAAAACTCAAGAAAGTGTGTCCACCTCGTTATTGCTTTCGTTCGCGTTACTTGGAAATCGTACACTATACGAGTATATACTTGCTTTATTACTTCTGGGTACTTGTAATTGCCGGATTTTATAACCTCGATACAGCTACAATATTTTATGATAGTCAATGGAACAAGCGAAGCCATGTTCCACGACAGCTACCTATGCGGAATTAGGCCAAGCCAATACAGGGCATGTTTTGTGTGTAGTCGTCAGTCTACTCTATGGTAGAGAGTTTAACTGAGACTCATAACTTTAATTTGATTCTAATTGATTTTAGTTTTGGCAACCCAACTCCCATTCCAAATATTCCAATCAATATGAATTACCTAATTACGCAGAGCATATCCTTCCTTGGTCTGTGTCGAATCTTGAGTAGTATTATAATAATAATAAAGTTTTCAATTCATTTTGATATGTGTTCCTGTTCCTACACCGTTATTTTATACTTTTTTAGTGCAAACTACTGCAATCCCACTTTGGAGCTGGTTAAATTTCTTCAATTTTTTTTTTACTTACATGTAAGCAGGTATATTACTATATATATATGGTATGTATGTTACTTAGGTACTTACATGTTATTTTGTGATGCATACCACTCACAGAGTCGATGTCTGTCATACCACTCCATCCTCCTCAATCATGGAATCGCTAAATAAAGCCAACTAAAGAAAACACTTCATATAAGTGAGTAATCATTGAATTCAAAAGTTAATAGAATATCAGAACACACAGAATGTCGTGAACTTGTGATGTTAGATAATAATGTATAGTGTATGGAGTGTAATGATAGCGCTCGTGCATGCGATGGGGTAGTCAAGCCACTTGCCATGGCTCCACTCAGTGCAATTACCGCTAGTATATATAACACCCGCCTGCAGCTCCCATGTTTCAAAATTATGGGCTCCATTCACGTCCCAATTTGCCAGCCAATTTCTAGAGCCAATAACACTTTGTTTGTTAGGGATAGGGACGTGTGTAACTTTTCCTACTTTTAGTTGTAACTCGGCTGAGAATGAGTTTGTCAATTATAGCGAAGTTGTGAGGGAAATAGAAACTATTAATGTCTTAATTTGGTTGGTTGCCACGCAGATGTGCTCTGCCCCCCGAAAAAGGAAGCTAAAGCAATATTGCTAACGCAATTCATTTTTTCGAATTCTCGGCAGATCTTACGCAATTCATCAATTCCGAATCTTTTATTCAATTGAATTGTATATATTGAGTGACTAGTATATCAAAAAATATTGAAATTACGTAGGATCTGCCAAGAATTCGAAAAAATGAATTGCGTTAGCAATATTGCTTTAGCTTCCTTTTTAGCCCCCCTTATGGCTGCTGTTCAGAGCCATCGTTTCCAGGTTTAGCGAGTTTACTCGTCAGGTAATTGGGTAGTGTTGTGGCCAAAGATAGAAATAATAGCGACGTGAGTAAAGGCTATTAAACTTCGGTATATTTGCAACACTTTTTGTGATTGTAGCCTGATCTGTTGTGAGAGATTCAGATCAAATTGTTTCATTGCACAACGCCGATGGAGCACGAATTGGTTTAGTGTCTTATGTAAGTCTATCTTTATGTTTCGTTGCAACTGTTACTTGAAACATAATGCTTTTAGACTCTGCAATATTTTAATGTGCATGTTTACGATCAAGAACAAGCACAGAATGAATACTGTTGCAATACATATTGAATTGCGATTAAATCAACTTGCGGATATCAGACCCAGAGGATTACCGAACCCATAAACTCAGCTTTGAGAATTCACCGGGTCTACTATCATAAATACTGAACTATTGCATAGAACTTGAATGGTCTGAAGGTATATTGCTGTTCTTGGTGGTCTCAATATGCATTAACATGTATCAACTTTTCCTTTCGACGATCATCTGGTTGTTATTATGGGGCCAGAGTAATGAACGATCAGGTTATGCGTGGACGTGGATTTATGGCCCATGAGCGCTGTTTCTATGATGTAGATGACTCAGTCGGTCACAGAATCGCTTAATTACGTATCCAATAAGTGGGTGAAGGCGAGCCAGCGCCAGCACCGGTGCGCGGCGCAGGCGCAGCTTTACGTAAAATTATTGTAGACACATTACCGGTTTCAAAGAATCATAATATTTTTATTGCTGTTATATAATTCGGCTGGATTTAGAAACACGGTTACCATCTTTCAGCGATCGTGCCAAACTATGGCCTTGATACGAAACCTAAACTTTCATGTTAAATAATGTAAATAAATTAAAATATTGATCTAGTAGAGACGATTTTAATACGATGGGAACTTTAAAATATTGTTTGTATATTTCGAATTGAAAATGTGCTCATATTTACCTAACTTGACTTGACGCCTGTATATATACGCTCATGAATTTCAATGCAGACTATTTTCGAAGAAATCGTCAAGTGAATGAATAAGTAAATACCTACCAGTGAAACTTAGTCTAGGTAAATACCTAGAAAGTGTCACTGGCCGAATAACGAGCTGCGACAAGCATTATATTGTAGAAAAGGATTATCTGCTTTTTATTTAGGTACCTATTGTAATTCAAAAGTTAACAATAATACAATACGAGTAGTGTGAGGTGACAGTGCTATTGCTATTACCGATATGCCTGCATGCCGAGTGAACATTCCATATGTTTTTACAAATGTAACGCGATTGGCCGGCTTGCAATCAGCCAGTAACTATAAAACGGACCATGATAAGATAACCTGCACTTGGTAGGTATAATTCCACTCAAACATGCTATAAACGATAAACGCTGCATGTGTCGCGTCCAACTCTTGTTTCATAGCGACAGTTTACATCGATGAAATGGTTGCTACGCATTGAATTATTGGCAGCGCTAAAAGATTTGATGTACAGGGTCCTCAGAACATTTCGGTCGTGACGACCGAGTTCACCCATTCAAATCAATTATATTTATTGATCGTATTACAATTCACAATTAATTTATGCTCTCGTTTGCGGAAAGCCGTTTAATATTACGAATGATTACATTGATTTTTGAAATGGTGGCTTTTAATAGAAATAAAATAAAGGTTTTCTTGTACCTGGATGCGAATAATACAAAATGTTTCAGTAACTCGGCTTTAATGCAGCTTATAGATAAGGGGAGTTAGTAATATTGGCGGTAGTTGCACATTGTCTGCGGCGAAATGTCCCCGGATCACCAGGTCGGCGATCCCGGAAATGGTCCGTATATAGCGCGCCTCGGCACCGGCACTACACATACATACCTAGCTTTACGTAAATATGCGAGGGACAGCAATTCTAGGACATGTCTCCAAATGTTCGGGCTGTGGTTCGGGGTAATTTCATGCGATAATGCCATGCCTTCGAGCCAATCGCTTTGAGAAATACCTACTAGCTGCTTTTATTTTGAGATTGAGAATACAGAGTGTATTTGAGTCTGTCTGTAATACAGACAGACTCAAATACACAGTTTTATTGAGACTAGACTGGAATCAAAGAGATACAGCAGTTAGAGAATTGTTACATAGTTTGGAGCTAATCAAAAATATTTTGCAACTGCAAATAGTATACCTACTAGTACTTTCGCAGTCGTGATTAAAAATAATTGCTAGTTTATTTACATTTGTGCTTCTATCGACAAAATCGTGCAAATAATTCATGGTCAATAAATTAGACTGTTTGTTAATTAATTCTGCGAGCGTAATTTGATAGATTGTGCAAATTATTTTCGGGGAACTCTACCACAACTCTACTGCATATTTTATTAGTCCAAAAACACTAGTCTATTTTACTAACCAGTAGGTTAATAATATTAGCAATTGAAACCCAATGCAAATTCTAGTGGCGTACGCAATTAAATGAATAAAAATATCAAGTTTCACACTCGTGTTACAGGTGTGAATGCTCAAGTGATTTGTGGTCGGGAATAATTGATCGGACGTTAGCTTCCTCTCGGGGAACGAGTTGGACGACTTCAGAGGTTGCCAACAAGCCTCTCGAAGGCTTTTCGCACGGCTGTCGGAGCTCACTCTCCGGCTCTTACGTCAGCGAATGTCTCCTTACTTACAACGCTTTTGACACATTTTCTGAGTGATTGACGCCTGCTTTCAGAAATTGTTCTTGTTCGTTTTTGGTCAGATGGTTATGTACATATTACAATGGCTGCCTCAAGGATTTCTTGTGCCTCAGATTTTGTTTCTTTAAGGCTTTATTATAAAATACTATTATATTGAATATCTAAGAGCATTACTCTAAAATAAAGAACAGTTAAGAAAGTAGAAATTAAAGTGAACATAAACTATGTTTCATATGCGTCTGGCGGTGCCGTTGCCGGTGTGGTCCCGTCAGCTATAATTCATGAAACGCGATAATTGCTCCGCGATATCTTGAGCATAATCGAGGAGGGAAATTTCCAATGCCGGCATTAATTATACGCTTAATCTTACCTGCACCGAGTGCGCTTTCAGATCTCGGATCTAATCCCGCCGCATTGTAAATGTAATGTCAATGTTATCGTAAAGCGATCGATGAACACTTCCGATGGAAAACTAAACTATGTATTTTGGAATGAATATGTATAATTATAGATACTAATTCGACAAACAAGTATACGGCCCGCCTGATGGTTAGCGCGGTTACTGTACCCTTTGGACGCTTGCAATCCCAGAGGGAACCTCGCGATGCATTACCGATCCTTCTCCCCCGATGAGCTCTGGCGACCTTAAACTAGAAGATGACAACATTAAGCTATTCAGCTGCGGTATTTGTTAAGGTAAAAGAGGTACTTTCCCAGTCGAGCTGCTCTATGTGTGAAAAAACGCTATTCTCTACCTTTCTGAATATGTTTCATTTTACGATATCTTCTTATTCTTCTTATATATCTTTTTATTAAATAGTACATTAAATATCTTCTATAGTTCGTCTGGCAATATTCTCAAATCCTTGCTTGAAAACGCTGTATACTTGGGCGCCAGTTATGTTTAGTTTTTAGTCGTTATGGCTTCCCATTATACCCTTATTTGCACCTAGCCCATTAAGTTTGCTTATACTTATTATTTACTATTAACAACGCACTTAGCTAAATACCATTTGCGGGTTATGTTTACGCATAAGATGACCAAGTATCGAGTATCCTTATATCAGATATCGTTGGATTATTCTATCCGCTTTCTCAGGATGGTCATCGGCACGTTGCACAACCGCAGCGCAGCCAGTGGTACCGACCGACAGTTCGGTCGGTGACTGGACACGCTCCGCTAAACCCTGGGAACCGTTTTTATCAACTTTTGTTTTGTTCGGCTGCTACGTTGATCGACCATTCGGATGCTTACCGTTTCTGTTCATTTACATTACGACTTGCCGGTGTTATTTGGGTGCGTTTATTTCGTGTAATTGTTGTTTAAA
>CATOBL010000422.1:51627-87130 GCA_951394255.1 Polyploca ridens
ACACCAAGTCGAAGAAAAGCGAAAAAGAAATGAAGAAGGAAATGAAACGGCTCGAGAAGGAAAAGCAGGAGAGAGAGAAGCGAGAGAAGAAAGCGAGGGAAAAGGAAAAGGAACGTGAAAAGCAGTCAAAGAAAGGTGAGAGAGTCGATCGAATGCAAATTTTAATGATATAAATCGTAGAACGAGTATCGCTCTATCACTAAGCCTCGTTCATTATCATGATGTCATCTTGGTGCTATAAAGGTTATGTTGTAAGCTGCGATTGACGTCCGCGAGGAAATAATATTCAATTCTGTTAGTTATTAAAAGGTGTTCACATGAATCCAACTTGATTGTTGTTGAGGTTACATCATTAGCGCGCCGTGACCTTGATGATACGTCATTTATCTAACATTTCCCGATAATTAAGCAGTTGCTTCTATAACTACTACCGGGTACCTAACATAATAGTAAATTTTCAGTAGAGCATAAAGTCTTAATTTATTTTTGCAACAAACAAGCCAAGTAATCTCCAATATTTGGTAAATTGCGTTATGAATCGTTGAGACTAGTTTTGTTTGAACAAACAAAGACTAGATTTAACTTTTTTGTTAATTATTCGAACGTGTTTGTTAAGTTATTCTAATCGATCATCAATTTGTGTTATTTCTAATCATTCTTAATGGTTATGGCGTTTATGATGTCTATGTATATGTTGTTGATTGAAAACATGAAGCGTGTTATACTGAGTGTCGTTTACCTTTTTATTTTTAAAATTCTATCTTAAAATATCTCCACGCATACTATCTACTGTATGAGTGTGACATTTTGGCACTCACACACAATCCAATAACAAATTCTCAGAAAGTGTATACGTCATCGCAATTAATTTTCTTTCAAATGAGTCTTTCTGTATAAAACTCCGGGTTATTAGAAAGTTTATTTTTAGCATCGTGTGGATTGATTAGATTCGACCGAGTTACTTAGAATGAGATCTCGCGAGGGTCGACGAAATGCTCTGGGGGCGACTCCGCCAATTCAACGATCATCCATGAAATTGTTTTCTCGACACGACTTCGTGTTCCAATTTTAATCCGTATAATGAATGCGTGGTAATTCGGTTCTATTACATACAAGTGCAACTCGTTTTTTTCGTTTTGCTTGTTGTTGTAATGCAACGTTTCCCTCTCAATCAATCACTCGTAAGTTTATGAATTCTCGTATTTCATACAAACAAACAGTGAGTGGAGCGTGACCGTACTGGAAAACGGTTCAATGTGGCCAATGAGATTTATGCACTTGTTTTGCATACAAAACTCACCGAGAATGCTTGTCACGTTTTTGCTTGCATTTTAAACGAGTTAAGGTTTGCAGACGCACGCTGAAGTCGACTGAAGAGAAATTGCTCCTGCGCTTGCACCGCACTGTCGCGGTGCTATAGAACGGTAGTTCCTGTTCCTGCTGCTACTTATTTGGCCAGTTTAAACTAAACAGCTTTCTTGGCAATTTCGTTTCCTGCACTTTAAATGCTTGCAGTTTTCAATTTCCTCGGTTTCATTTTATGTACTTGCGTCGAGCTCCGTGAGCTCCGTGCTCGCTCAAGTCTCGTTGCTGTTGAGTTTTCTCACAACTTTTTTACTTTACTATCTTTGTATTGTTTACTTTCTAGGTCAATTGTTGTCTTTGTTAGCGTTTCTTTCATACATATGTAATTGTCAAGTGTACCAACTTGACATTGTTTCGAGTGATAGCAGATAGCAATACAGCGCTGAGTATTACAGTCATTCACTGTATTTAATTATTGTTGTGTAACAATAAATTAAACTAGGTAATCATTTGTATACAGTTTACAATTAATTTTAATGTGGTTTTCCTTTTATATACCATAAGTGTCCTTCTGGGGCCTAAATTGAATAAATGGCTTTGGATTTTTGACTTGTGACTATAATTTTCGTCAGCTATAACTATAACGATATGTAATGTTAATTTCATACAAACTAAACGTGGATTATGAAAGATAGAGATCTGACCGAGTTGCCCACCGCACCAGGGCAGGCAGGCAGGGCGGACGGTGCGGGCGCGGGTGTTGGCGGCGGCGGCGTGTGTTTGCATTAAACAGCTAATGAACAGCGTGTGTTATATCACGACGTATTTATTGTTTTGCGGCTCCGCTGACTCCGAAAACGAGTCTCTATTTACAGTCCGCACTCCGTGTTTTATGAAATACTAGGAATTATGCTATTTCGCGATTGGATTAATTAAAATCCGTGCATTTATGTTTAATTCTCTTGCTTAAAACTGATGATACGCTTTTAGAATATTATCACAAGGATTTGTTTAGAGTCGTTTCTACGATGGTATTGTCTCTATTCGTGTATCATGGCTGTCCAGGATCTACGGATAATGATTAAGAGTTCCCATTGAATACGTTTACGTTTGATAAAATCACCTGTTATCTTCACATTGTCGTGAGCTGCTCCGGTTTCCTGTTCGCTTTTCTAAACTGTAGCACAATAAATAGTTCATTGACTTCGGTCAGTCTCAAAACTCTGATCAATAATCGGTATAGCTATTTGTATGCGAGTCGTTATCTCTTATATCTCTATGGGTTTTGTAGAGTCCGAAGGATTTTAGATGAAATGGTAGAGGTTATTCAACGTGTGTTTTTAGTAAAAAGTATTGCTTTAGATATGACAGCTGCTGTGTATGTTATCAAAGCAATTGCACGTTAGGTTCGCGTGACCAGTCTGCACTTGCCGAGATTAGTGGCCGCGGCTCCGCTCATTTATTTTTACATATCTGCTATAGTTTTAGGTACATATTGTTCGGTCCTCTGTTTAATTGTATAATTTCATAATGCGGTGAATGTAGTGTTCATTTCCATCTGTTAGATTTGTCCATTGTTATTGTTGTAATTTTTTTTTCGCCATAATAATAATAATAATAAAGCCTTTATTTCCCAATATTACAATTAATTTCATTTAACAATACAATAACTAATTTTATTCAACATGTATATTTTATATTGATAATTAAATTATAATTTTTGAACTTTATATAAATTTATTTCAAGAAATATTTATTGGGTTGCCCATCTCTGGACATAGGCCTCCTCCAACCTTTTCCAATGCTCCCTGTCTTTTGCTTGGCGAGTCCAAGCTGATCCGGCTACTCGGTAAATATCGTCACTCCAGCGCAGCCTAGGACGGCCGCGCGGGCGTTTTGCGTCATATGGATACCAATATAAAATTCTTTCGTTCCATCTATTATCTTGAAACCTTGCTGTGTGTCCCGCCCAACGCCATTTCAATCTGCTTGCTAGTTCGACGGCGTCTGTTACATTTGTTATACTTCTAATGTATGTGTTTTTCTTTCTATCCTTCAGCTTTATACCGAGCATACTTCTCTCTGTGGCTCTTTGGAACACGTTAATCTTTTGTACGATCTTTTTGTAAAGGTCCAGGTTTGACACCCGTATAGTAATGTTGGCAGAACAACGGAGTCCATCGCTTTCCTTTTTAATTGTATCGGTAATTTACTTTTAAATATTTCTTTCAGGGACCAATATCTGTTCCAGGCTTTCTTTATACGGCGATCTACTTCAAAAGATGTTTGATTTAGAAACGATATATTCTGTCCTAGGTACACGTATTCGTCAACATAGCCAATATCTAGATATTCAGTTTGAATAGGTATTTTTTCGCTATTTGTCATAGCAAATGTTTTTTGTGTGTTCACATTTTTTACTTTCCATATCTAGGGTATTTAACATGTATTTTAAATCATTGTGGTTTTCAGAGATTAAGGCAATATCGTCAGCGAAGCGTAAGTTATTGAGATATTCGCCATTTATGTTGATGCCTATTTTTTCCCAGTTAATTGTCTAAAAGTATGTTCCAACTTCCAATGGAGCAGTAAATAGATTTGGTGACATCGGGTCACCCTGTTTCACGCCTCTTTGAATATTAAACGGCTCTCCCTTGCATTCTAGCCTAACCACAGCCCTGCTGTTCATATACATTTCTTGCAGTATCTCTATGTATTTATTTTCGACTCCTTGTTCTTTCAATGCTAACCATAGAGGTTCATGTTGCAGAGGTTTTTCGCCATACCAAGCTTTATTTTAGTTATAATCGTTACCGAATTCAATTCAATGTTTTTCATTGAATTGCTCTTATAGTAAAACATCAATAAATCTCCGTCTCCGATACAATACGGGGCATGATACACAAATTAATGTGATGTGTTGGCCCGGAAAGGCGCGGCCCGTTGTTCCTGAGGCGCCTAAATAGCCGGATGCTTTGAGTAATTAGCTCCTGCGAGCCGTACTGCCGGCTCATACCGCTATACAGCCGCACGCCATACCGACTGAAATAGATTGGAATTAATATGAGGGTTGCTTTGTCACACTCGCTTTAGAAACTGGAAAAATACGCAGTCTTACAGTGAACATCTGTAAGACTGCGTATTTTTCCAGTTATGTTTCAATCTTGGTCTGTGGGTAAAGCTTCTTGCCAATAAGGCGCGCTATGATGAGTGTTGGATGATGGGATCAGCATTTGCGAATTTTGCAATATATTAATTTATGTTGATGATATAGGTATGAGATATGATTTTTGGTTGGCTTCTGTGTTGATTGAGTTTTAATCTTTACTGACTGGTTTTAGTAAAATGTATAAATATAGTTACTTTTTATGTCTAAAACAAAACACCCGACACGCCTGTTGCCATACGTTCTCTCACATACGCAAGACGCAACCCTATAAAAATCTATTTGTACAAATGAATAACCGTATCAGACGAGATAAGTCGTAAAGTTGTTTTAAAAATAGTATTTATTTTATGTTTCATTCATAACATGTGAGTGCTTTGAAGTATTTTTAGTGGAGGGGTTGGAAGGTCGCGTGGTCCACCACGTGCCGCCAGAAGTATTCCAATTCTAAACTTTGAATGGTTATAGTGTGTTTTAAAACGTGAAACGGTTCTTCTTTCCGATGATATTGCATGTTGCGATAATAGAGGATTTCAAACAAGGCTATTTAGATGTGACCATTTCCAATCACAAATGAACTTAATCTCATAATATGTTTGCTACTTACTAAAATTGGGACGTGTCCCTTGAACCCAATAACCAGTTAATTATAGAATTGGAGCGGTTGATAAACTTGGTGTCTCACAGTGCAGCGCACACTTGCACTGTTGTGTGTGTTCACACTTGTGCCACATTGATAACACACAATATTGACATTGAGCCGTCAATCAGCGTTGCACAACACGCCGCGCCGACACAATACGATACTTCTAACGATACTATATTTTATCAGAACGCTGACCTCCGCATTCTTGTACAAATCACGGAATCGATATGTATCGATTTCTATATCCTACCTGATACCCGAATATAAATGTGCTGCTAGCTTCTGTAGGTAGGTACTACAGGGTTTCCATTATTTGATCACAACTTATTAATTTTGTAGCTACGTATGTAGATAAATCGAGGAAAAAAAAACATTGATACTATAATAAAACCCGAAGCACAGTGACTCATTGATTAACAAAAGAATATTAAAACGGCAAATGTCACAATGATTAATCTCGGAAAGTTCTTATTGGTTGTACTTATGTAAATGCTATAACATTACACATGGACATCAAACAAAATAATTAAAATTGTTATATTATGCGGAATATAACACTAAGCTTAAATTAATCTTGAATTTTTTATTATTTAACTGGAAAAACAAGTTTGAACGATGACACCACTCTTAAATCTATTGATAATGTTTACTTTAATCCTCGTACAATCGCATCATCTGACGAGGCAGTATCACTGCAAACAAAACCATTTATCGAATATAAACCATTTTGTATTTGTGAGACAAAATTATTAAAAGTACAAGATAAGAGATCTTTTGTGCAAGGCAGTTACAATTCACGGTAAATCCCACTGTGGCAAGGTCAAGGTGAGGTGACTCGGGTCGGGCGGGGTGCTGTCACGTCGAACATGTTGTTTTTGCAAATGCAACGCCGAGTCACCTTGTTCGAGAGCTCGGGAGGTCCACATGTTTGTTTTCATGTCGCGCAATGACTCAAGTTTTATTTTTAATTTATTCCGAGTCGCAAATCGATATGACGTGAATGTGCGTACATAATGTACCTACAATTTAAATTAATAACTGAATAAAACGAACTGTCAGATAAAGATAATCATGAAATCAGGGGCAAATAAGAAACTGGCAATATCACCACCTTCTCTCTCTGTCCTATTATAAGAAGCTTTTCGATCTGAAATTAAAGTAATAAAGTGACTTTCAACAGCACACGAACAATTTCTTACCCGAATCTGACAAATTTCCAAAAGTAACATTACTTCTGAAAGTTATGAGATAATTGTCAATCAAATAATTCTACTGACTCGCGAGGTAAATAAGTAAAGCAAATAACTTTTGTAGAATACAATGAATAAGGAATACATAATAGAAATGGATTTATTGTTTTCCATTACAATGAAAGTCACATTCACATTGCAATGCCAAGTGTCTAGTGTTGAAATAAGTGATTACTTGAATACATGGCGACTCACGCAGAATATATATTGTAAAGCGAAATCCTTGTTGAATGCCTACATACTGGGTGTCTTAAGTTGTTTGATCAATGCGCAAGCACGCAGCCTGCCAGGTGGTGTGTGGCCATTTGCATTCGTGAGCACAGTGCTCGAGGATGCATCGCTTGAGGTTCACTGGCGCTGTTTAAACTTCATTTAACGTGCTCCTCTGTAAATAAGGTGTGTTGAGTTGACTCGACGTTCCAAACGTAAATATTACAATTGTATTTTTATTTCTACAGAACATTGTCCTTATTCGATTGCTTTTTTTGCATTTTGCTCTGCAGATGCGTCAGTAAATTTTATGTATATGTTCATGTTGACGACTGTTTAGTGTTTGCACAAGATGTTCAAGATTTTTTTTAAATTACAAAAATAAAGACGATGGATTCTATACTGTAGAGACAACGTGTCATCGGAAACTTGTCTGCTGCTTCGTGTCCTCTTGGGAAGTAACAGCTGACCCAAATAGTTTGTTCACGAACAGATATTCGATGTAGAAGATGAATATCTTAGACATAACAATGTCAGAACCGTCAATTTTAAAGATATATTTTCGTATCCCCGAAATAACTCATGGTGCGTCGGTAACGGATGTTTAAACTATTTACTTCTTTTCGTCTAGAATGTTCCTAAAATATTTTATAGTATTTAGAGAATATTTGAATTAAGCATCTGCCATGGAATTTGCATTCTGATCCAGTTATCTTTCATTGTACGAATTTAATTCATCCGCTTATTGGCCCTCATCAAAGCCAGTAGTTACCGCTGGCCTTGCTCGCGAATTGTGTTTTGTTTCGCCGCGTCGGAGGAAGCCTGTCCTCTCCCCCACGCCACAGTCCCCCACGTGGCGTGGTTCCCGCTGGCCTAGAGATAACTGCACCTTGTCACTCGGATCTAGATCAATTGTCTTCGTTTCTACACTTCCCAAATGTGGAACTGTCGCTTGGAAATTGCTCGAGGACAAGTCGACGTGTGTCGTGACTTGAAGCAAGTTATCTTGTATACATTATCTTTCAATGGTGTGCATTGATTAAATAAATTACAGTGCTAAGAAATCATATTGTATTCATTATAAACGGTGCCTATAAAATATAGTTCGACCACTTACAGTATCTGTTTGAAAATTTGTATATGTAGTACATTTCGATAACAATGTTTCATGCTTAATAAGATAATGCCAATTTAGATCTGCCCATTGCCCGTACCTTATATCTTTACGTACTGTTGTTGTAAAAATTGAGCTCAGCAAGCTCAATTTTTATCATAATTTTGAGTAATTGTGAGAATTCCTTTTCCTATTTTTTTGTATCGTCTCCAGGAAAGCATCGGGCAACAAAAGTGTTTTCACAATTATCGCTGTGCTCCGACGCTTCTCTTGCATGTGTCGCGTGACCGTTGAACAATAAATTGTAATGAGCTCGGGAACCGGGAGCACAGTTCCGTCCGTCCGTCTGCTGTTTCATCTTGTCATTCTTCCGCTTTCCCATGACTTGCTGTGAAACATTGCGCCGATTTTTTTATTGCTGTTTGAATTTAATTGTGTCACGCAGATTATCTTGTTATTCTCGTCAACGTTCCTTATTTTTTTTTTCTCTTTAGTTTCTGTGACAATTCCTCCTGGTATTACAGATGTCCACAGGCGACAATTAACACTTAATATCAGATATACCATCTGCCTGCTTGTCAAATTGCCGAGTGCTGACTTGGAAAAACTGCAACTTTATAAGTTTGTTTTTCATTTCATCTTATTTCTAAAATGACTAGGCAGGAATACCTATAGGAATCAATAGTTGTTGGATTACAAACTAATTTCCGTTTAAAAATAATTCATGATTATTTTTAATCACATCTGCAGCTTAATTTTATTCATTTGAAGAAATACAATGGAAAATAACTTTAGTATAATTGATAAACCTCTGACTCCGCATCACTATGCTTCAGGGCCAACGCAATTAACCTTAGTTTTATAGATATCATTATTTATATTCTGTAATTACCATTACGGTTCATTCTAGGTGTGTTATTACATTTAACATTAATATCTATAGCTAGCTCGCCGATCCAACTGTTGTCCTGTAAGTAGGTCTTGAAGTGGCTCCCAATGACCTTCATGGGCCATCTATAAAATTATGTGACTATAAAAATCTTTACGAGCAGTGTTAAGTGCTGTGCGTTGAAATGTCTGTCAGTCGGTCGTGCCGGTTTTATTTATATTCAAAATATTAATTTGGTCGAGCGGATGTCTGGAGACCTTAATTCCATCAAGCCGTCACAATATTGTGCGTCTATGAATCGCCACGGATTATTTATGTGGTGTGTTATTTTTAACAAATTCCTTCCCTTGGAATGTTAAATCTGCCGTCGATCCGTCAGCGCTGCGTCTGCGCTTACTCAATCGCACCCGGCGCTAGTTTCCCTCTCAGCGCCGCGCCGCGCCGCGGTTAGGGTTCAGTGCCTCCATATTTAACTAGCCGAGCCTCATTCATAAATTCTACATGTTTTCAAATAAAAGTTGTATCTATTTTGATAATGAGTTTCTTGCCTGTTCTTCTCAGTTGAAGGCTGACTTACGAACTGGTGGTAACTTCAGTAGCTTTGACCTTCATTGTTGCCCTACTAGGGCCTAAATTGAATAAATGGCTTTGACTTTGACTTTGAATAGAATTTGCCATTGATGTAGTTTTGAATTTGGTATAACATAGGTACTTAGTTCCCAGACTTCTTTTCAGTTCAGTATACAAATTGAAAACCATTTTACGTGGATGGCAAAGCGACGTAAGGAACACTGTTTCTGTTTGAACAGTCTCATTCATTTTGCAACTGACCGTTCAGGTTTGTATCAGAGAACGTTAATATGTCGTTGTAATGGCCTGTATTTAGCCCAGTGTTTGTTTACGGCACACAGTCTTGAGTTCATGTTTATTTTCACAGTATTTATTAGGGCTGTGTCATTAGCAATGAAGGGAATGTCGAAAGTGTTAAACACTATCGCCGATTAGATTAGTAATGATTCACATACGATAACGACATTATTGGAAACAGGTATCGGAATCTGTCGATAACACAGCTCCGCGATACGTGTGCGTGCGATCGATCGAGTCTGAAATAAATTCGTTATATTATTTATCCATGATGTTTACAATATTAGAGAGAACATTTACTGTAAGGAAATTTTTAGGCAAGTTTAATTGTATCAGTCGTATTTATGACAAGATAAGAATTGATAGAATCTAAATTAAATAACTCTAACCGCAACTCAGAAGCGGTCTAGAGCCCCTCAGTCTGAGGAGAGACTTTGCCTCCTTATGTGTATTCTACCGCTTGTATAACGGACAGTGTTCTGAAGAATTGTTTAAGATGATGCCCACGGCTACATTTTACCATCGCAACTCTCGCCATCGAAGGGGAGTCCATGCCCACATATTGGAACCAAAATTGTTTCGAACTGTGCGGTCTCAAAGGAGCTTCCTTCCGCGGACGCTCAGATTGTGGAATGAGCTCCCTGCCGGGGTTTTCCCAATGGAGTACAGCATGGGGTTCTTCAAAAAGGGTGTGAAGAGATTTCTGCAGGGTCGGCAACGCGCGAGTAACACCCCTGGTGATGCAAGCGTCCATAGGCTGCGGTAACCGCTTACCATCAGGCGGGCCGTATGCTTGTTTGCTACCTAAGTAGTATAAAAAAAAAAAAACAAAAAACCGCCGTTTGGTTGGTGCGGTCTTTAGATTGTTCCACTAATTTAGTCCAATAATAGAATTCATGGGAATAAAGCGCTTTAATATACGTACGCAGTGAACAGATGTTCCAAAATTCACACATGGTCGGATAGTTAGTAGGTCCGGGTAAGTCTGTAATAATTGGTGTAGGATACTTGGGTCTAGCGTCATCTGTGTCAATTGAGAGTTGCGCAACGCTCGCTCGCTAGCCGGTCACCGCACGGTCCACTCCCAACTTCGATTGGAATAACACATTTTTGTTTATAACTACAACCGCAGAACAATGAATGGTCTGTACTGTAATATTACTTGTATTGCAAGCATGCCACAAGATTTTAGTATTGTTTCATGCATCATGGCATCATCGCTATGTGAGCCTGTTATGATCGTGAAGTAATGGTAAACAATCAAGTTTACAGCTGAAAACTTCGATTCAATAAATAGCTATCGGTTGTTTCATAAACACATATCAGCTACCTACAGCGGAGAGCCATAACATATTCGATGTACTTTTGTCCACAGAAGGCAGAAGAGCTTAAACGTTTTATACCCGACTTGCTGTGCTCCCCAGTTTCACCCGTGATGTTATGCAGCCTTTAAATCTACTCAACGAACGAACTAAGTAATGCAGAAATAATTTTCTAAATCGCACTGGTAGTTCCTAACTCTTCAGCTTTATAATTTAAGCGTAGATTTAAAAATGCAACTTGATAAGCACCGTTATAATATTTGCTATTCAAATATCGTCGACGATTATTAGATAATCTGTCCATTCCTTTATTCAAAGAATACAGTATGTAAATTCCGAGCGAGCAATGATGTCATTGTAGATAATATATTTTACAACCTTGTCCTCCTCGGTGATATGTGATATAAACTAGTATATGAAATTAATTATGTACTTCTTTCCAACGACACAATGTCTCACAATAAAGCGTGTGGAATTTATGTGGCCTTCATATTCGCGTTAATAAATTTTCAGCAGACAGAAGTTCATCGAATTTAGAATAGCCCATCTCCAGATTTCGGGAGATGATTTATGTTATTGCTTCTCGGATGCTGAAGCCATCATGTTCATTAATCGTGTCATTTGTCAGCGGTACTAATGATGTGCTCAACAGGACGAGGGCAACCACCCGAGCCTGTTATAATGTGTACTTATTTACCCTTGATCAGTGGGGTGGCGTCACTTTTGTCTGGGGGCGCTTTGATACAGGGATCTGAAATTCTTCAATCAGAGAACTCCCAGTTCCTTTCCTAAGTAGTTTCGTCAAATTTCCGTTCGGGTGAAGACTTATATGACCGGAATATAGCTCAGTGAAAGGTGTGAAGTGCGTTCTATTTTACGAAGTAGAGTTTATGCTTCAGATGTTAACGTTTCATCAAGTCGTTTCAAATAATCATCTTTTGCGCCAACTTTATTTCTCAGTATTTAGTATTGTTTTAGTTAAGAGTTTTTTGTTATGTTCCTCATGTATCATAATAACTAACAATAAACGTACGGATGAGAGCATCCCCTAGAATAGGAATGGAGCTCAATGCATCATCACTTTAAACGCTTTGTCTATCGAACATCTTCCTAGAGTACTTTGAGTCGTAATTGTCTGTTGACTAAGCCCGTCCTTTTGAATTTGTACTCTCGAAATATACGTGACAAGCGTCTGCGATGTATGAATCAACGGGCACTGCATGTATACAGTACACACGATACACGTATGTTTAATAATTTGAAGCTTATGGGTTGAGCTGAATAGTTGGGTATAATTTTCGCCGGCGCGCGGTGTTTGGCGGCAGCAGTCGGGCGGTCGCTCCCCGAGCGATGCGTCATCCAGGTCAATTGGCCGAGTTATGTAACCGCTGTCATTCGAATGCCTTTGTGAGTGTCGTACCATAGTCTGTCCGTACCGAGCGTGTGCGCTGGATTGCGGGAAACACATTTTACTTCTAATTATAGAGCTGACCATATGGCTCGCTTTTGTCTTAGCTGTCGATCTATCAGTATCATGTTTTGTTTAGCTTGGCCCATCGGCTGAACTAAAGGGAAAGTATACACCTTCGCACTAAGTGGGCATTATCTTGTAAGTGAAATAGCCAATTCCATGTTAGTCCTGCCCACGCATCTGTGCTGTTCAGTTAAAGCGCTAGTTTAGTATTAATGTGTCTGATACAAATTGCTCCGGAGTTTATAAGATGTAAAATTGTGTTCTATTTTCAGAGAGTTATTTTGAATATTTTAAGTCTTGTCTTACTTGTACGATAAGCGATCTTTGGACCATCATTCTGGCTGGGAAGATGTAAAAACATGATCAATTGAAATAATATCTATATCATAATATTATCTATATTCGTCAGTAGTTTTTGGCTCTATATCATTTTATAGTAAGTAGCCTATAGGCGTGTCTATAAATCTAGAACTGTCCCCCGCAGACTAGCAGATTGCGTGACTGTACATGAACTGTAAATTATTTGTAATATCATTCAGGTCGGATTGGGTTGGTCTGTCTGGTCGCTTGCCGTCCTTTGTTTCCTAGCTAATTAGGTACTTGAGTGCCGACGCCAGCGCTGGGCGTGTTGATTACGATCTCGTTTTATCAACTGAGTCTAGTTCCTCGATGTAGTTGCTGTGTTCTCTGTGAGTGGATGTGTGTTAGCGAGTGCTTCCGGGTCGCTTGGTGCATGCTTTTCGGAATTGCTCAACTTGTTCCACTTACCGTTGGCTTTCTGCAATTTGTGCTACTAGGGCTGCCACTTACTGAGACAATTGAGTGTGACTGTCAGTAAGTTAATTGTCGTAAAGTTTATAGTATTTGTGAATGCTAAGCTATGCTGTTTGATGATCAATAGAAGCAAAATGCCGACTTTCTTTTTTTAAACATAAGAGCATCAAAATGTTGCCGCTATGGTTAATTTACTACACTTGTAGTCATCCCTGATCACCAGTCATGTACATGAGAGATCAGTAACAATCGCAAAAACCATGCGCGGAGAGAGTAAAGTTCACTATCTTAACGACTGCAGATTACATCTCGCTTGCTTGCTTGCCATCGAGCGCACACATCACTTTTTATCTCCCGACATTAAACCGAGCAGCAAACTGTATAATGACGCCTTAATTCTAGTTCAGCGAGCACAATTAGTGAACAATGAGTCGATACATCGATATCTGAGTAGGAGCGACTAGGAGCAGTTTGTGGGTCACACACAATGTGCGAGGTTACTGAACAGTACACCGGCGAAGCTCGTATTAACGATTGTCTCGTGAGGTGATTCACTGTTTTGTTATTGTCTTGCTTTTATAACAACTTATGCAATCGTCCTTCCTATTATGTTATATGTATTTAAATGTATATCTCTTCTCTATGATAATTTAAGAGGTACACGCTGTTAGAATATATAATCGATTGATTCATTTGATGATTCATTTCGACAACCATATGCTTTGTTTTGATATGGTTAAAGTATTAGTTTGTTTAGTAACTTGATTAGGTACTTGGTGAGGAAGCAGGTTTTTTTTGTGTTCAGCATTGAGATCTCTATAGATATGATTCTAATAACTGGATCAGGATTTTAAATCCACTGTATCCACTTGTTCTTGCTTCGTGTCCGATCGTTGAACTTCATCAATCAGACTTCGCGGCATTGACTACAAATGTATAACGGTATTTAAATTTATCCATGGACAAATTATATCTACAATAAAACATTGTGTCTTGACATTAGACATTACAAGTTATGGAAAAACCAAGCGTTTGTTTTCGCCAAACAAGATTATTCCGAAGGAATATGTTCCTCGATATGAGGTTTTCGAATAATTTCACAAGGAAGTCTCGTTCGCATATTAATAATTCAGACGCATTGTAATCGCGGAAACTAATATTATACATCCGCTGTAACTTCCGATCACGGTGCGAACGGCGCGGGCGCAGTCGGCTACATGCATTGCATCTACTACTACGTTAATATACTACAAGTCAATTTATTTCACTCATTCTTCCTAGGCGAGCGGAACATCATTCATTACCAAGGACTGCTGTCGTATCTTAGTATTTTCTGCTCATCTTCCCAGCGGCTTTCGTGCGCTCTTTTGTTTCTCGCAAATTGAATATTTATCCGATGGATATACCCCAATCCATCCGCCATTTTTTATTTTCAAAATCCGTGAATTTCTTGTCAATCTCCGTTTGGAAGGCGACGCAACGTGAAGCGAGCTATAATTACGTTTACGGATCAATTGTGGGATGTGACAAGTTATGAGTCGTATTTAGTTGAAAGCTTTTTAACAGCTTTGAATGTTAGGTATAAAATTTAGCATAATGGAGCATGATCGCGTGCAGCCACCAGTCTGCGACGCCCTCAGGTCACGGGCCTCGGCTGGTGCCGTCTCGCCCCCGGGTCGTCGACCCAGCTCTACGTGACTTTATGCCCTGCTCCAGCTTTGTCACATCTGCTCCGTCCCATCGATGACTCTTGCTTTTATTTTTGGCGCCGCACATGAGCGCTCGTTGAAATGTAACGCGATCGTCCATTCATACTATTGTTTAATTGTGTTTCACGAGTCACGTTTACTCAATGTAGCGCTAAAATTAATTGTGTAATATTTTCCGCTGAATTGTTTCCCCTTACAATTTGTGGTTAGCAATTACAGTGCCCAATTAATGATTCAGATAGGGAAACGTGGACTATAAATGATGTTACATACTAAATCTGTGGTTACAATAAAAATAATTAAAGTAAATTAAGTTAAATTTTGTCATCCGTGAACAATCTTAGAGTAACAAGAGATATGAGTATGTAAGCTTGCTCTCGCGTGCTGCCTTCAATACAATTATCGCTATTATTTGTTTTGTTCACATAATGAATCTCATTTGAATGATTACCATTGTAAATTGAAGCAATTACATTTTTTACTCGTGTCACAGTTGGAAGTGAGTTAATTTTGTAGCGAGAAGCAATTTGTCGCAAACCCGGCTCCTCACAATTGTTCTGTTGTCCACTTGTGATAAAACATTCTATGAAAGAATTTACGTGATAGCAGCTCGCATCATTTGTATTGTGTCGCCACAAATGACTCTTTATTATGTACAACTGTGAATTTCTTGCGGCTTCTTTCCTTATACATTTATTTCGTGATTTTGAAACGATTGTATTATAGAGCGGGTTTATTATCATCTACGTCTACGTCTGTAATGTAGTTTCTAGAAACGATGTACAGAAAGTACTTCTATCTTCTGTGAAACTACCTATCACAAGTAAAATCTCTTACGCTGTTTGCACGAACTTTCTTATCCCTGAATATTTGTGAGCATTCAATTACAATGTAGACTCTTTCGTAAATGTTATAATTATCTCAAATTTTGTATTTAGTTTGATGTATTGAGGCTAATCGAGAGCACAAAAAGAGAGAGCAATTTATCAATTTACCTCGAGGGTTCTCCATACGTGTTGCAATGGATTATTCCACTCAATACCGCTTAAAGTGAGTTCCTTTCCTGAAATGCATAAAACGGTGTGAGTATGCTATCAGCACATGAACAAGATGCGTAAGCAAACACGTTGCAGCCACTTGTAGCTGTTATTACAACCACTTTCGATCTCCGCCACGTCACGCGACGCGACACCAGCTTCTGCGCCTGCGCTTGTCGATGCAACGGTTTTGGGATGACGTAAAAATGCAGCCTCTTAGTATAATATATCGCTATATACAAAAAATAATATAGATATTGTTAGCGCACTCACAAATGTCTGTTCACGAGAAAGTAATATGAATCAGTCTTAAAATACAATGGGACGTAAATATTCAATAACATCGGAATGCTTTAATATTAGATTCAGTATCGTTGGTATAAATAATGATAAGGCTCACCTTTGTGACATTGAGGTGTCTTGTGCTCGCCACCCGCGCGCGCTGTGGGAGTCATTGAAGAAGGTTGAAAGCCTCACCATGAATAAATGTAGGTCGTGCTCGTGTTACCGGCTAAGGAGCACTTACATACTTCATATCACGTTCAGTCTGACCCGTTTCGTGTTTTATACTAGCCAGAACCACAGGGAATACCTGTGGCTTTGGCTTTACTGAAAGTATTTTAATTCTGTTATCAAAAGTAGAATAGTAAATTTTCAAGCCTCCATTTCAGACTCCATTATTTATAATGTTTAGCTTCTTAGTGACTCTGACTATACAAGACATTTCGTTTTGGACTACTATTTGCTAATTCATCTGTAGTTTTATATTGTTATGTTTGTCAAATGCAATTTGCAATATGCCCTGCAATAAGTCTCCACGACAGGATTGCAGTGGGTTATGCAAAATCAAATTACTCAAAAACTGCTGAACCTCTAACAGCTAGGCCAAAACAAATACGACGTATTCACGTTTAGCACGACTCGCAAGAGCGTCGATGACGCGATTGCCCTTGGCATTATTAGCGGTCCGGCGCGGCGCGCGCTATCAGTCGGTGACATCACTCTGTCCCGTGGTCCTCTAGCTGGTCCACTGATAACTGCAGTTCTTTACTTCTGTCCTTGCTCCGAGGGTCAATATTATTTATAAGTATTATTAATTTGATTTCTTGTGAAATGGTTTTGTTTACGTATCTCTTTAAGAGAAATCCACAATTTCTGGAATTTCTGCTTTGTATCTGAACGGCGTAAACATAAAGTCAATTATTCATAGCGTACATCTGATTTGCAAATTAGCAACAACAGTATAAAATATAATATATTTAACAGTAAATTATTTTACAATCTACATAAACGTCAGATTCGCCACGTTTATTGCGCCAGAAATTAAACAGGCGACTGAATCTTTAACGTGAATTATTTCCAGCAAAATCTTGCACGTGTAACTAATATTTACTTAGATGTTTGTTATTTTATGTAATATATTACAGCAATGGGGCCGTAAACCTATTTTGTAATGTTACGCCTAGCGCCCATGGCTACAAGCAACCATATGATATTGTGTCATGGCGACCAATGTTTGCTGAAAGCTGTTTGTCCAGTTAGATCATCGTCATTAAAACCCATGCGTTACTAAATCGCAATGTCGGCTATGTTTGGCTATCATTCGCTTTGCATTTTTTCACCTACTTCATTACTAAATTAATATAACGAGCAAGACATTATTACGTGATGTGTGCTCATGTATTACGTATCACATAAATTAGAATTTGCTACTCGTTTATTTCTCCGAAACTAATTTCATATTATTTTATCAACAAAATATGAAAATAATAGGGATAGATTAAACCGTGGAGTGTTATCAATGAGTCGTTGGTGCGATAGCAGCAGCTTTGCTCGGAGATTATGTTGCAATTTGTTCAGGCTATCTGTCGCCGCCGAACGAAGCGTGCTGATGTCATACCATAGCGGAGGTAACTACCTTATACCTAGTTAGAGTATTACCTACAATTTGTGTCTTCATAAAAGAAAATGAGATATATCAAGAACTAGCTGTCCCCCGCGTTCCCAGGATAAAAACCCTATGTCCTACTCCATACCATAGGTTATCTGCATGCCAATTTCATGATGTTTAGTTGAGGCGTGAAGGCGTAACAACTAAAACAAACAAACTTACTTGCGCATTTATAATATTAGTTAGGATGATTCTAATTTTAAGCAACAGGTTGTTTGATGTGGAAATATTTTCAATAGATCTGGGGGCACGGAAGTGCCCCCCGCCAAGACAGCCAAGCGAAGCGAAAGGGCGCTACCTACCTTTTCTCGAAGCGCTTCGTCGTTTTTTTGAACCCTCATAACTTGGGTTTGGATTATACCAGATAAACAAAATTCTCAGGACATGATGTCAATAGTAAACTTATTAAACATATTAAGTTTCAATAACATAGCTCTTATACTTTAGATTTTATTGATATCTAAAAAACCCCGATTTCGTCACTGACTCACTGATGATCATCAAAACTCATAGGGTACTTCCTGAAGTCCTAGAAAGCTGAAATTTGGTATGTAAGCTTGTATTAGTACACAAACAACAAAAAAATTATAAAACTTGGAAATTTCAAACTAAAAAAAAAACATAAGCAACTTACAAAAAGAAGTGAAATCCCACCAAAAACATTTTTATGTAAAATGTTGCCGCCAAGACCTATATAGCTCGGACTGTCAAAAAGTTATTAGATCTCATGTAGTGCCAAGCTTATAACTCTACATGCACTTACTCTACAAGCCCTAACTTCACAAACTCTACACACCGTAGTCAAAATATGTGGCACTACATGAGATCTAATAACTTTTTGACAGTCCGAGCTATATAGGTCTTGGCGGCAACATTTTACATAAAAATGTTTTTGGTGGGATTTTTATTTCTGTGTGGGATCTCTATCAGATGATTTAGTTTAGCTAAAGTGGATTCCATTTCCGCATTTCTGAGAACCTTCTGGTCGGATTCAATTATAACTTACAAGCCCCGTCCCGCCCGGTCCCGTCTTTTGACAAATTCCATATTCCAGACATATGCGCATAATGCACCCATGACATCATTACTTTGTGCGTGAACATTCGCCCGAGACGGTCGATGTGTTCCGAATACGAATCCAAATGTTGGCCCGTTTAATGGCCCTATTGTACGGAAACTGGGAGCGATGGCCCGTGGCGGACCTTTGTTGGCGTCGCTCACAATTTCACGCTCAAAATTGTTAGTTTACTTGGATGATTTGCTTATACAAACCAACACAATGTGAGGTCGCCCAATTTATCTTGTCTCATCTTCTGCTTGACTTGTTCCCAATATTCCAATATTCAATCAATACTGTTCCCATTCCTTTGACAGGTAACTTCAGTGGCTTCGACCTATATAAGCCTTCCTATGGCTTAAACTGAATAAATGGCTTTGATTTTGATTGATCTTAATATGGTCCTATAGATTACCCATTTAGTTTCTGTCTAAAAGTCTTTAAATTATACTATTTACTCTAATAATAAAACTGAGGTACGTATGACGAACGTTTTCAATTATTTATGTCTTGTACGTGCTCCTTTTCGACAACGAAAAGTTGAATCACATTTGGAAACTCTCCAACGATCACTTTATGATTGTCGAGAAGAAGGCCGGCTGCGGCTTTCCTCAATAGTTGTTTTATTATATTTCCTTATTTTGACATGATCCTATCTATACATAATACGGCTATATGAACTAGCATTATGTCACTTATGTTTATTAACTAATGCTTGTCAGTGTTGTTTCTTATACTCGGTAGCTATTAAATTGTATGCGTGTAATCAATTTTTAAATCCTCAAGTAATTTTATCATGTATCGCAAATACATTATTATCTCTTGGTGCAATATCTATCTTATCTACTACCGTGTTGATCACACAGCGAGTAATGTCATATGCTAATAATATTTTGTATCTATTGTATTCTTTAGGTCTATTTTGGCCGGTGATGTTTGTTGGTGTTGTCACAATGGTATGAGCATGAATGAATCGGTATCAGCGCTCATCAACACATTACGCAAGGCGTGTGCTGTGTACCAAGCCGGGGCAGGGTTCTGTTTTGTTTGCCAACAGATTTGCTCGTCACGTGGCATCATGTAGCCGTGGCCTAATGTTCGCGCCGCTATTTCAATGTTGCATGCATAAAGCTATTTTATGTTAGCGCTAGGTTCTGCTGTTAATAATAGGTACACATTAAGTAAATTTTTTAATGTTTTTTTCGAATCCGACTTTAAATAAACAAAAATCTACTCAGATTTATTATATTAGTATAGATAACACAAATAATACTGAGTTCAGTATTTATCTCAAATATCTAATGTTCTCCGAATGACGTTCATTCTTATTAAGGAACATAAAGTAGTTGTAGAGACAATTGTTAACGCTGGGACTAAATTGAATAGATATCATTTGATTGGAATAATACTTGGCTGAAAAGATATGCGTTCGCAAAAATCTCTAATAATAGATATAAATTATGACATTACTTAAATTAATGAAACAAAATATGTGTGCCAGACTCACAGTTATGTTCGAGCGATATACGATGTTATTCCATTATGTAAATCATAACAACAATAGTGGAAACATGCTCACCTGTTGCAACTTGCATCGATGACAACGCGAGATAGTGTCGCTCCGCTGGTTCCTTTCAGACGAGATTCGCTTTTATATTCGTTGGTCGGTTCTGTACTCGGTGGAACATAACACCGGTGGCTGATGTGATCTTGTTTATTACCCGATAATATCTTAATATCACATCCGTTTTTTATTTAAATCTACTAAACCGGTCAATGTATGCTTTTAAGCTGATTAAAAGTAGTATAATCTTTGAAGCAATGTCTTTATTTTATTTTAGTATGTCGAGTCACCTTGAACTTGTCTACCCAAAGTTTAAATTTCTCATTCTCAGGCAATTATTAGAAGTTTACATCGATATAGTCTTTACATGGGGCCATGTTCGTAGGTTCACTGAATTATTGATGGCTGGATTTAGCCATGTCTGCTCTGTCGTCATCATGTCTGGCCATGTGTTCTGTTTATAACATGAACTCGCTTATCGACCTTGGTTGCTCGTATGAACTAGAAATGGTACCTTAATTTAATTCAAATTTATTCTAATTACTTAATTACACGAGAGTTCTTTGCATCGCGGCATCGTTTCGTCAAACGAAAGGAAAACTGATTCTCATATTTTTTTTTGGAAATATTATTATCTTGACTTAATATTTGAGTTGGTATTTTCTACCTCATAAAACAAAATATGTGTCACATATGCTGTGTGTATATCTACGAGCTCCAGACTAAAATGGTATTCGTTGGTAAATCCTTTTGTATCTGATGTTTATCCATCTTTATCGTTATTTAGTTGAGAGTATTTTATATTTTTGGGTTTTCCCTATTTCTGAACAATTCCTGATTAGGAACTTCCTGCTGGAGATTTTAAGGATCATACGACTTTGACCTGTCTAGTTGAAAGAACGTATCTATTCCTCTCTGTGTGTACCTTTCTCTCGAAATTAACATTCCAGAATGTGCAGTTACGTCTTTGCTCATAAACTATTATTTGCGTTTAGTGTACTATAATAATATGTATTGGTGATTGTAAACACGTATGTTTCCCTACGCTTATGTCATCTGTTTACATTTATGCGCCGCCCTGTCCACTCCACGCGCCACGCACGTCGCACTGCGCTGAGATAATCGCTAGTTTTTCTTCTCTATGACTCATTCATTATTTATTATCATTGTCTGTGTATTAATTGCTCTTTGTTTTGTTTTCAGGTAAGCAGCATGCGCAAACGAGAAGGTGACAGTGAAATTGAGTAATGTTGTCTTTTCGGTATTTGGAAATGTTTACTATAAGTCGTTTACGGTCTACGGAATTGCACTTTTGTTAATTACACGTTACTTTAGACAATGTAATGTCAGCAGAATAAATAGAACCGCAGGCGAATCAAAATAATAATTAAAGTCAATGGTGAGATGAAAGTTTGCCAAACTGAGCGTTTGGTTTCTAGTGTTTTTGTTTTCGTTGCATCATGATGATTGCTCCCCCGCCATTATGTTTCATTATAACAGAAACATGTAATAAGGCATTTGATTGCCGATGTGAATGCTTATTATGTCTGAGAACGATCGTCTCGTCTCGATGTCTCATGTTAAGACTTACGATCTGGAAATAATTTCGTTACGCATGACAATTTCAAAAGAGAAATATAACGTTATGCACTGAGGTTATGCAACACCGGTAATGGTACGGATAATGACTTTTATCGAAGTCTATCGAAATTGATGTTACGTATCGAATAGTCAGGCACGATCATTATTGATATTATAATGTTCATTTCAATGACGATATGAATATCCTTAAATCGGAAACGGCTCGTAAATTTTTCCAAAATATGTAGTGAGTGGAGTGAAATCCAAACATTGGTGTAGTCATCGACATAAATTATTAGGAAGATATATTTTTATGTGTGGCTGTGGCAAAATCAATTTGAAAGTGATGCAGTAGGTACCCTGAACAGAAAAACAAGAAATTGCAGTGAAAGCCTGTACTAATGTAAGGTCTCTAAGATTGCATCTCACACGTGTCGGAATTTCGCTTTCTATTTTTTGCGTCAATTGCGCACTAATTTGCGGCCAGTGCAGTGAGGACCGGGAGATTGCTGGTAATGGACAGTTCACTGCGATGTTCGTCGCTTTAGAAAGCTCTCTGAGGCAATTACTCGGTGTCGTGTACGGAATTGAGCGTGAACATTAATTGCAGTATCCATGATTTATTAACTGTTGACATGAGAATAATTCTTACCTTACTGTGTTTGTACGCTCAGCCCTTTCAATGTTCTAAGCTGCTTTTTGTCTATGTCTTATGTGTGTGTACCTATTATTCAGTTGGTTCAGTAAATGTTGTAAATAACAATGATCCCTATCGTTATTGGTATCGATAGATATGCTGCTGTATATCCGGATACATCAGTTTAACACGAGCATAGCTATGTTAATAAAGTGAAGTAAATCTGGTTAGCGGCACGCTGTTCTCGAGTTATAAATTTTCCCTTCCATCCTGTCTGAAGCTTCGCGTCGGTTAATTTAATAGTTGGTTGATTCCCGGATAATGTCGCCTCCTGTACTTTCTACGCAATTCCTGATTTCGAGCGCCAGCCGGCGGAGAAAGCGGCTCAGCACAAACACCACAGTATGTTCCACTAATGCTGTTATATGTATGTATAATTATATGCTGCGGTCTGCCAGAGGCAGCCCTGACTGGCCGTGATGTGGCTGCTCCGGCGACGCTGATGACCCCACGGCAATCAAAATGTGGTTAACTTAAATGATGTTGTGATTGAATGTAACGACTTAATTATGTACCAAAGATTCATGTTATTTCCTGGGGCTCGTCACGGAAAAGCATGCGATTATTATCATATCAACAATTGAATGAATTACTGAATATTTTTCTTGCGTTTCAAATATGTATGTTGGGAATTCTAAAACACATTTTTCAAAATAGTCGAAGCTATTAACCATACTAAAATTGATCAACAATACGAGATTTATCAAAGACCTCATGAATTTAATGTATTTACTCCATAAATCTATAGTTCACCTCTGTTAAATACAACATAATGACCAATTTCGGTTAGCACAACCCACTGTCGAGATGGCAAATCGGATTAAGCTCAAATAAAATCATTAAATTGTGTAAATGTTGACAAAGCACAGCGTGGCCACAACACCCGATTGTATTTCCCACAAGGAACTTTTAATCTGGAGAAGTTTATTTTTGTTGAGTGACACACTTCTTCGCTGAGTGTACACTATACTCATTACGCATACTACATAATAAATGTGGGAGCGAGGTCGGAGCCATTTTGAAATTATTCTCATCCTGCGATAGGGGCCAACGGGGCTGTACTGCCAGTACATCACAAACGTGCGAACTTTCCGAGTATTGCCGCATACATTTGTAGTCTTTTAATATTCAGGTGAAAGCCTTATCTTATCTTTAGCTACAATTGCAATTTTTATCTTTTCAATGTCATCTAGGCTTTGAATATGTGGTTACTGATTAGTTACTGGAATATAGATTATTTTCGTTGGTTTTAATTATTTCGTTAGTTTCGTCACGTCGGCGTCACTATCTTCGGTCCCAATTCAATTAACGATGCTCAGTTCATTTTAACTTGATGACGTATTTATTTTCGTATTAGTTTATATGAAACTAATTTGTTTATGTATGAACCATTAGTCAAGTAAATCGATGTTCATAATAACCAATATGATTATTAATTAATCTCTCAACGTTAGAACGCAGATGAAGCATGGAAGTGGTGTCATCTCCTTCCTCGTCGTGTTCCAACGATTTGTTTACAAAAAGAGGTCATTTCGTCTAAATCACCGCAGACTAGAAAGCTATTTGATTGACACGACAATTTGTCACAAGCATTTCTGCTGTTGCGAGTAGACATGATAAATGATCTGTGTTATTAGGAGGTTCATGGAAATAGTGGCGACCTCACGACCCCTCTTTAATATCGTATGCAGATACGTGATTTGCAATAACGTCACGCGCTTTATTACCCTATCGCGTTTCTCTTTGTGATTCTTTTGCGATGATTCGGATAATATAATTTGTTTGCAAGGGGTAGCGTCAGTTTCTTCTGCAATCTTAGATGGCTCGTTGACCTGCGATAGTCGAAGCGACTTGGATGCACAAGTAATGGAGTGGGTATAATAGTGAATGAGCTTCACGTTAGGAAAGTTTAGCCTCGAGTAAATCAGAGAGTGACGTTTGATGATGATGATGATAACTATGTATGTGCGTGTTGCAAATGATCCGAGATGCGATAACAGGTTTTGCCTCCTTTTTTGCTCAGTAGAACCATGTTGGATCTGTTTTGAATGATACGTCTTGGCTCTCATTAAAATAAAAACTGTTAGCAAGCTGTGCAATCTGCACGTACATGTAGAAGTTAAGTCTGAAAATCATTAATAATACTTTCTCGCAGCTCTTGCCGGAATTATAATTAATGCCCTGAATGGTGTAGTTACAGGTGAAAGCACCGATCTGTAATATTAATTTCGTCAATAACAATAGAGTTAAGTGATGTTAATTGTCTTAACAGTCACGTCTGATGGGCAGCTCACGACTCTGTTCGAACAGTTTGATGCGCTGTCTCCGCTCTAGATGGTTCACATCGATGTTCTCGTCGATGTGGCTCGTATCTCTGCATCGATTCGATTTCTTGTCTATAATCCATCCGGTTGTTATAAAATGAACGGGCCTTAATAGAAACTGGAAGCCGTCAATCTTTAGCGAGGAATCGTTAGCGGAATGCAACAGATACCTCGCAAGTTGAGTGAATATTCAACTGTATATGGAGGAGAAATTCCCATTACGCTAAATGGTTGAAATAAGCGCGCGACTCGTGCTATTCCTTCTTCGATGTTTTGGATAAGGGCTTGTGAGGATATTGCAATAGATTTCACAAGTGCTTTTATATCTCTACTGGGGCCATTTTGAAATTGTAAAGAATCTGATATTGTCGATCTATTAAATGAGTTCATTGAAAACTTAATGTGTCTATTGAGTGAAGTTGTTTTGCACATACGTGTATGTGGATAGTTCGTGTAATGTGACAGGTGTGGCGGCGCGGGGCGGCGCCTTGCAGCCGCACACACCTACCTACCTTTGACTAGTGTGATTTATAGTAATGTCGTGTAATTAAAAAGAACTGCTGTAGTCATAGGGATGGATTGACTATTTTATCAAGTAGCTCAGTCACAAGTTTATTATTTTCAATCGCACTATCCATTCATTTATATTCTGGTACTGGTAAGATTTGCTTTCTAAAATAATGTTTTGGTATTTTGAATACTAGATAAATAAAATTCTCTTTTCAAAACTAAAATTGTATTTCTTCCATGTTCCTTGTTAAGTAAATGAATATAAATGTAAGCGAATCGTCTGTGATCTCTATCTAAAGAGAAATTAAATTGATAAACTTTTTATACTATACATTTGTCTTGACACTAGATTTCTGTGGCTGTGCCTCAAGATGATACGATACTTATAATTATAACAGGATTCTCGGCAGTATCTGATCGACAATAAATTGCCCAGATGAGATATGCTGTTGAGATAACAGCTCGCGGTGCAGCTCGCTATTTAACCCGACACGTTCTAATGTCATCTTGTACGTTACATTACCAATTAAATTATAATTTATATCATTGCAGTTATAGTCTCCGATATTTGTTTGTTTTCATATCTGTGTTGTGTTTACGAGAATCCGTAAAATATGTTCCGAGTTCTGTGAGATTTCATAATAATTTACAACGCTCCAGTTGGAAAACATATTGCTACTGCTAGGTACTTTCAAAGGATTCACTGTGAATAAGATTGCCAAAGTTTTCACATATAGAGAAAGGTTTTTAATTAGTTTTCTTTGTGGTTATTCCAACGGCCTCTTATTTATTTTGTGCTTCTTGTTTTTCCCGACTCATCCAGTCCATCGAATTTATGTAGCATCCCCAGAGGAACTAAGTACTTGGATATCGTTTTAACTTTTTTTTTGTTTCTATCTGAGTAAGCTACTCGTATTTAGTCAAAAAAGTTATTTTATGTCTTCGAAATCAGCTGTAACAAACGTAACATTTGCACATAACTTGGTATGCCGTGCGACGTGGTTGCAGCCAAGTCGCGCGGGAATAGAGCTGTGACAAAACGCCTCTCCTGGGATCAATACTTGCACACCTCTGCTTTGCACGGGTTCACTCTGGTACTATTGTCATGACATTACTGCTATTAGCTGAATAGTGGAATTGATACAACACTACACTCACTAACGTAGTGTTCTCCGATTATTTTATTACTTTTGCATAGGCTTGTGTTTGACTAAAACCTCGCCACGGTATGGTTTCTTCAATGTAGGATTCGATTTCTCGGCATTCGACGTCACTACCACTGCGTTATCATTGCTTTAAAGTTCATGTTCTCCGGCCATATTGACATCAGCACTTCCGAGGTACCCAAAGTGTGATTCTTAAGAAATTTTTATTTTTATATGAACCTTTACGGGCCATTTATTTCTGAGGTCATCCATCATATAATTTCTCGTTACTACCATGATTCCCATTCACGGCGGACGATAGTAACGTAACATTTAAAATAAATTTGATGCATGCTTGTAAAAATAAATGCAATCTCGATTCGTAGGAATTGCGTGGTTGTTGCGTAGAGTTACGTAATCGGAGCTTTTGCTTGGATTATGGATGAAGTACGGACTCGCTTGTTTGCACTTTGCTTTGCACAAATCCATATTGTATTGAGAAATATTAGCTTGTCGGTTCAGAGGTTCTGAACAACTACATTACATCTATTTGTACAATCTCATTCATAGATATACATCTGGACGCTAAAATAGTTGTTTTGAAAACCAAAAAGTGTCAAGGGAATTGAATCCAAAATAATCAGTATGTGCTGATAACGGCGGATCCAATGATTTTAGCGCAAAAAGTTTACTAAACATCGCCACTAGCCGGCTAGATACAATTACGGTGGCGTCGCGTCATGCTGCTGATAATAAGGTTAAATTGTAGCTGTAATAACTATAATCCGCCGGCTATAAATATCATCGTAACTTTTTTTTTGCTATTACTCGATTCGTGACTCATTCAATATGATAGACGAGTTTTTGTTGCTTTGGTATTTTTTATCGTTCGGTCGTCAGGTTTCCGCCTTCTGCGGCGCGGCCGTGCGGCGTCAGTGATCGATGGCTCGATTGCAATATTACCATCTAATGGCTTTTACTCGACTCCACTTCAATTAGTCGATTTGTTTCTCTCACGCTCACGAGTCGGCGTTTCAATCTATGTTTTTAATTCACGTTGTTTACATTCACTTCGCGCTTGATTCGCGCCTCGGTTTAATTTTAATACAAATTGGTAACAGTGTGATAAATTAATTCACTCGCCTAACCAAATTGTATTTGGAGAAAGTTCTTTGTTTAATTAACAGTGAACTTTCGGTTTTCCATTCAGGCAATTTGCTGCGGACATTCCTTATTCATTGGTTCATGCTGATTATAATGAAGCGGTTAGTTATTAAGTGTAGTGTTTTAATTATGTTGTTCACATAAAATAATGTCTTCAAAATAATAAAATGTCCGAATAGAATAATGTTACGCAAAACATGGATAATGTTTCAATGATAAGCATGTTCGTATTCGGACCAGCGATCCATCTAGCTCAACGTCAATAGCCAAAGTTTGATTGTTATGGCCGAAGTTCCCATAAGTAACGGAGGTATGCAGAATGACTCTGAATTAGTATTATGATGTCCAGATAACCTATCTCAATTGGAATATATGAGATAGGCGGAAACCGTCGCGGCGCGCATTCTGCGGCGTACGGCGATGGTATTCCAGCGGCCGCGGGCTGGCGCGCCGCCAAATGGTCCCTTGCTATATTTAACCGACTGAAACAAGCGAGAATTCCATCTTACACTCTTGACTATACGAGGATGTTATTGCATGCGCGCCCGTTAATACCTTAATGAGTAAACGAGTGCGCTTCGAGAGAGTGCTTAGCCATAATGATATCGTCTAGATAAACGAGATTAGATTTGATGTTTGTTTTCTATTCAGCATGTTAATCGATTGAATTGATTAGTTTTAAAGTCAATATTGAATGTTAATTTCAAGTGTATATTTTCCATGTAAATGAACTAGTTAGAACTAGAATTTGGCTCGTCAACTAGATATTTTTAATATTTAGATACCTTCCTCGCGGGGAACCGGACGAATAAATGGATGGTTTAATTGACAAATTTCTCATTACTACAAAATTCCGGAAATGGGTGCAAAATTCAATGAAGTCCATTACCAATTTCTTGCGCAGTAGCCTCACTGGCTTTAAGCACCGTCTGTAGGATTCTGCCCATTAACACAGTAAGAATCAAATCTTTAACGTACCCGACAAAAACGTTGAGAAGTCAGATATTTTCAGTCGATACGGGAACCCTACGTGCGCGGTGATGCACGATCAGTAATTAGATCAATGCAGGGCGCACGGCAGCGCGCACGAGCCGTCTCATGTGAACCATATGGGAACACCATGTGTGCTCCACGAGCGATCACCTCTATTGTAAAAACAAGAACAGACTACTCTGAGGAAGACGTAATTTTAAATTAGAACATCCTGGTTTTAATTGGTTTGATTTTACTTATAGACCGGTATCAAGCTATTGGATTAGATTAGGTTAGATTATTATGTTTGCGTGAAGGTTCATTTATTAGTTCGGTCTTTGACGGAATTTATAGCATTGTATCTAAAGCGAGGGCTCGATTACACTTCAAAACATCCACCATACTATTAATGGCTGTAGTTGAGGTATTGAGTTTGAGCCATGCATTCCCAGATCAACGATCTGTATTTTGCGTAACCTAATCGTAACAAACGTGTTAGTTTAGCTGCTAATATGTAGGTTCCAGTTATCACTAGGCTCGTGGTTATTAAAATTAAAAAATATAACAATGACATTAATCGTTATAATAGGACGCGCGTCCCTCGCGAGAACCAACGGGTTAACCTCATCTACAAAACAGGTATAACAAATTGTAAAATCAACTAAAACTGATTTATCCTTGTGCCACATTGGCCTCATGACATCACTTTCATAGGTGTTAGAGACCTCCCACATCCAATTCACCTCCTTTGCGTCTCCAGCGGTGAATGCACTCGGTATTGTGCTTAAATGGAAACCACTGATCTCACCGTCTCTTGTTATCGATTCCTCGGCTTTTTACCTTTTATAGCTATACTGACTCCGCGATATCGTGACTGCGTCTCGTGACGATCGAATGCGACTGTCATAATCGATAGTCGGATGTAATGCTTGCTACCGCGAATCATTTAGACACGCTCAACACGATTTGTCAATCCAAGTAAACCGCGAAAACATTGTAAAAAAAGTCCTCTTATTTCACACTCGTAAGTTCAATGTAAATTATACATTCAGGTCTACAGTGGCATGCAGTAGCAGTATTTTACTTGAATTCAAGCTTTATTTATGCTAACTTCATTCTTGTTGTTTTTTACTCAGTTCGTTGGACTTTATTCCAAGTATAAAAGTTATGCTTTGGCAATCTCAATTTACATTTATCTACTTTATTATCCGGAATTATGTAAAGGCTTTATTACAGCTTTTTGTTTGGGTTTGGTCATGAAAATCTCAAATGCAAACCAGCGAATTCAAGGTTTTGAAACGTATTTTACTATTTACGTCATAATAATATGTCGATGCGGAATGTATTATAAAGTAGGGAACTGGCTTACATTAAAAATGACAATCTGGTTTGGTGCCCTTTCCAACTTCTAATCCATGCCGGGTCGGGAGTGTCGGGACAATCGTCGTCAGCCACCCTCGACCCGTTTACGTGATTCGTTTGCGCCAGATACGTAACGAGCTCACTTGTGCCATTTGGGAGTTTTCCTACTGAATCGTGACTGGGAATTTCAATCTTCTATATATATATAAAATTCAAAGTCCTGACTGACTGACTGACTGACTGACTGACTGATATATCAACGCACAGCCTAAACCACTGGTCTTAGAGACATGAAATTTAGAGGGTATATTCTTTGTGGAGAGTAGGTATTCACTAAGAAAGGGTTTTTCGAAATTCCACCCCTAAGGGGGTAAAATAGGGGATGAAAGTTTGTATGAAAGTCCGTCAGTTTCGAAGTTAGGATCTTGAAATTTTGTGTTTAGACTAAAGATTGAAAATTAATGTATACGTATCTCAGCGATTTTAATAATTCCACCCTCAAAGCGGGATGAAGTCGTTTTGTTTTTGTTTTATTGTTGTAGAAAAATATGTCATTTGAATCCTGTAGGCCACGCGGGCGAAGCCGCGAGCAGAAGCTAGTAATATATAAAATGATAAACTGATTGTTGATATATCAGCCCACAGCCCAAACCGCTGGACCTAGAGATTTGAAATTTTGCACAAAGATACCTTATACAGTGTAGGCATCCACTAAGGAAGGATTTTTGGAAATTCCACCCCTAAGAGGGTAAAATAGGGGATGACAGTTTGTATGCAAGTCCGTCAGTTTTGAAGTTAGGATCTTCAAATTTTGTGTTTAGGCTGACGATTGAAAATTAATGTGTAGTTATCTCAGCGTTTGTGATAATTCCACCACCGAAGGGAGGAAAAGGGGGATGAAGTTGGGTATGCAAGTCCTTCAATTTCAAAGTAAACTTCACTAAATGTATTATTATACGGTGTAGGCATCCAGTAAGGAAGGATTTTTGGAAATTCCACCCCTAACAGGGTAAAATAAGGGATGAAAGTTTGTATGCAAGTCCGTCAGTTTTGAAGTTAGGATCTTCAAATTTTGTGTTTAGGCTGACGATTGAAAATTAATATATAGTTATCTCAGCGTTTGTAATAATTCCACCACCGAAGGGAGGAAAAGGGGGATGAAGTTGTGTATGCAAGTCCTTCAATTTCAAAGTAAACTTCACTAAATGTATTATTATACGGTGTAGGCATCCACTAAGGAAGGATTTTTGGAAATTCCACTCCTAGGGGGGTAAAATAGGGGATGAAAGTTTGTATGAAAGTTCGTCAGTTTTGAAGTTAGGATCTTCAAATTTTGTGTTTAGGCTGACGATTGAAAATTAATTTATACATGTTTCAGCTTTTTTGACAATTCCACCCCCGACAGGGTGAAAAGGTATGGGATGTATGTAAGTCATTCAGTTTCAAAGTAAACGTCACTTAATATATTATTACACAGTGTAGGCAACCACTAAGGATTTTTGGATATTCCATCCTTAAGGGGGTAAAATAGGGGATGCAAGTTTATATGAAAGTCCATCAGTTTCGAAGTTAGGACCTTCAAATTTTGTGTTTAGGTTGACAATTGAAAATTAATTTATATGTGCCTCAACGTTTTTGATAATTCCGATCCCGAAAGGGTAAAAAGGGGGATGAATTTGTGTATGGAAGTACACTAAATTTATTATTTAAGCTTATGGTTATAAACTAACGCAACGAATATCGCTGTTCTTGGAATTTGAACCCTTAAGGAGTGAAAAGGGGGATTAAATTTAGTATATGAAGTTCTTTATTTTCTGAGTGAAAATTTCAAAATTTATTATTTCGTCTTATGGTATTGGCGTATTGAAATAACTCGCCTAAACAACATCAGGAAAAAGAGAGGAATCGGTATTAAAACAAAGATCCGGTTAATACGAGCATTGGTATTCCTCATTTTCATGTATGGAGTGGAAGCGTGGACTATACTGGCCCGAGAAAGAAAAAGGATTTATGCATTTGAGATGTGGTGCTGGAGACGGATGTTGGAAATACCTTGGACCGCTAAACGCAACAATGCATCAATCCTATCGCAGCTCAAAATTAAAACACGATTGTCCACCATATGCCACCAACGTATTTTTTCGTATTTCGGCCACATGGTGCGCAAAGGCGATGAAAGTTTGGAAATATGATCATAGTTGGGAACACGGAAGGAAAACGACTACGTGGTCATTCACCAACAAGATGGTCCGATCAAGTAAAAGACTCATCGTCCTCCAAGTTTTACAGAAACCAGAAGACAGAAACCAGTAGAGGCAGATCATTCGCTCTAGAAGCAAACCCGATGTTGACCACGATCCTCAGACATGAGGATAAGGCCTCCAAAATTGTGCTGTGGAGCTAGACTACAAGTAACAGCTCTCCGCCGCAATGTTATTGAGGCCAAAATATTTACTGGTTCTGCCAGAGGAGAAACAGTCTTCTTGCCGCGTATACCATTGATCCCAAATCACCTTCCGTTTGAATTTAAAAGATAACAGTTCCTAATTAAGGTTTGTAGTCACAGGGAAAAACTCTGAAATTTGCTAGAGTTGATTTGCGGCAGGATTGTTTCAGTTTTATGTGGCATCCTCGCATATGATCTACCTGAACTATTGTCAATATCACACGTAGTGGCGGACAATAGCCATTAACAAAGCTCTATATTGTTACAATGATTAATATCTAGAAAAAAGAAATAATCTACGCGGACGAAGTCGCGGGCTATAAAGCTAGTTACTAACAAATGTAAATCATACCTTCTTGGATTCATTTCTAAGTGAAGAGAAATCATTGTACACCATTTTAAGTATATTACGCGCACGGAGGAGTGTAAGATTTTGCATAGTTAAAGTTTATATCGAGAAGTTTTTTTTTGGAAAGAAACAATTTATTTAATCTTAAGAAATGTATGAAGATCGACCACTTTTTGGACCACTAGTATTTATAATTAACTGGTCGTTTACTTATTATTTTTATAATATTTTTCCCTAAGTCCTTTTTTCTGGCATCGTTAGTAGGGCAGTGAATCAACGAAGGTCGTTCGTAATGTGTCGGTAGTTCCCCGCGTGCAATATGGCACTAATCAGTCACAAGCCGCGACCTGTGGCGCACTCGGGGGACTTCGTTATACGCAACAATTCAGATGGACAGGTTGCTTCACAGTATCCTACTAATAAGTAGTAATCTATCTTCGTACATGTGCTGAAATTTCAGTTGATGCATTGACAGAATCGAAATATGATGAACATTCAACTGATGTTTGTTTGTATTTAAAACAAGTTTGGTTCCACAGTAGAGCACTTTTTAAAAGTGTCTGAGCGGGATCGTAAGTATAATCTTACCTAGGGTATATTACAGACAAACTAATTTAACTTTTACAATTTTCCTAAAGTCATTCTGTTTAGTTTGAATTTAAGTGCATCCCAAGAGCACTTTTACCTTTCTGTGTTTTATAATGTACTGTGGCCGCGTTGAGACCCCACGGCCCCGAGCGCCCGGGGCACATCAATTGACCTCGAGGTGATAAATTCTAATTTGTTACAAGCTCTTTTTATTGTTCACTATTAGGGGGCACATGCCGGAGGGCGATGTCATTATGTTACCGAAAGGAATTAATTCTTTATTTTATAGTGCGTTGGTGTCGAAGATTTATCGGCACATGTTCGTAGGCTTGAATGGTAATCACTTATTGTTAAATTCGTTTATTTAGTTTGGTTCTAAATTCATTCATATCTTAAAAAAATCTTCTTTGGTCAGTCATACGTGCACTGCTGGACTGGACGCAGGATATAATTACTCATTACTCCGCAGAACTTTTTGATTCGGTGTCATCGATGCGGAGCTCATCCTGATAGCCTCGATGGTCATCGCAACGATTTAATCGGATGATCTTACCGAGATTACGATATGTACAAGATATGGAATTAGCTCCCCACTATCCCCCCGGTATACTCCCCGGCTAACTCACAACGCTTCACTATGAGTTCTACATAACAGGCGTGAAAAGAACTTCTAGATGTTTTCTTTTCATGTCAGAAAGTTACAATATAGGCAGACGCAAATTGCAAATGTACATAAGCCGATGATGACCACTTACCACCAGGTAGACTGTCCCATCTGACTGACAACCTTTTGACAAAAATATAGGAAGACATTTCTAGAAGAGAATTTAAACCTTTTTTTGCACTGATAACTCTCAATTACCTGCTACTCGATTTTTGACAGTAGCTACCGTGTCCCAGCCTCAGACAGTCACAGTTAACATGTGTGTGTGTTCCGTGTGTGCAGGGAAGGTGGTGTGCGGTGCGTGCGGCGGCAAGTGCAGCGGCGAGGTGCTGCGCGTGTCCGACAAGTATTTCCACACGGCGTGCTTCACCTGCCGCACCTGCGCCGCCTCGCTCGCCAAGGGAGGCTTCTTCTGCAAGGATGGATACTACTACTGCCCACAGGTAAACTAACAACTTACAACATCGGATGATGATGTTGCCGTTTTGGTAGGCAATACCGGATTAACCGATCAATGGGGTTCTTCAAAAGGGACATAAAAAGAGCTCTTCATGGTCACCATGCCCATCTCCCTGGTATTGCAAATGTCCATAGAAGGCGGTGACAACTTAACATCAGGTGGACCGTTAGCTAGTTTGTCAACCTGTTGATATAATAGAACCATACATTTTTTTTTTCCTGTTTATAGGCCTGTTTTATTTGACCGCAATCTCACCATGGTAAGTGATGATGCGGCCGAAGGTGGTAAGCATACAAAGCCTAGAAGGAACTGGCTCTCAAGTGCAGCTATCGGAACACACCGAAAGGTGCTTGGTGACAGATTTTCAACTTGAGGGTGGTAGCCAGCCAGGCGGGTACTACAAAGTACCCTACCACCGTGCTATGGTTTCCTCACGATGTTTTCCTTCACCGAAAGCTTCATCTCGGTATCCGACGTCACTACCACTGAGCTATCATCGCCTTAAAATTGAGTGGAGACGTGCGTATATAATTTGTTGACTCAGCGGTAAAATCAAAATCAAAAATCAAAATCAAAAAGTCATTTATTCAGTTTAGGCCCTAGTAAGGCACTTATGAACGTTATGTACATACAGTTGAATTTACCACCGGTTCGGAATACACTTAAACTGAGAAGACTCCGGCAAGAAACTCAGCAAGGTTTTTTTTTTTTGTGGAAGATCTTTTAATATTACAGCTTTTTTCCAAATACTTATACAATATATACATTATTATTTTATGCTTATTCGTACAATTGTCACTTAGCCAGGGGGATGCAAGTGCAGAGAGAAGCTACTACAACCATATATTCTTGTCTTCCACGTAATGAGCCGCCTTATAGTAGGCTTTGTCAATTAACCTCTGCTTT
>CATOBL010000424.1:0-11929 GCA_951394255.1 Polyploca ridens
TATGAAAAGTCTGACTCTAATACTCTAATACCGGTTCGGAAGGTTGTATTTGCTGAGAAGAGCCGGCAATAAACTCAGCAATTTCTCTTTTCAAAACAAGCTTAGATTCATTACATAATTTTACATTCTAATCGCACTGACAACACTGCGAGATCAGCTTATACTGGAAATGTATAGCTTGATCTGTAGCCGTGTGTACCAGATGATAAAGGTGAAGCACAAAGTGTGTTACAAAACATATATAAAAATCAGCTATACAAATTTAAGTAAAGTGAAGTAACTTTACTTTTGTATGGCAAATTTTTATATATGTTTTGTAAAATATCACTAAACCTAGGTAGAATCCAGTATCGCCAGACACTTTTCGATGACCACGACTTCTGACAAGCGCTTTAAAGATCACAGAAAAATTTATGAACTTCACTTATTTTTAAATGCTTGATTTTTATACATGTTATTCAGACAACTATTACAAAGATATAGTTTTGCAGTCAGACAAATCGTAATGACCAAACATCCCCCAGACATAAAAAATAGTCAGCTGTTAGTATGAGTTAGAGAGCTTTATGTATGCGTTTTAAAGCAAAACACTTATCGATTCAATAACTTTGGCTCCTCATTCAAAGAAGAATAATCTTTTAATTAAGATACTTATTAATTGAATGAAATATTATTTAGTGACCTTGCCAAAAAAAGTCGTCATACACCATTTTCTTGAAGAAATTATGCCTTGCAGTGAACAAATCAACGCAATCCGTATCATGCTCTGTTGAGCCCGCATAGTTCGAATCAATTCTGGTAAACATCGGCTCAATGATAATGGAATTGCAATAGTATCGTGTCGTGTCAGTATGGCATTTAAGCAGACTTGGCCCCCAGTATTCGCGATATCGCTCCACTGACACCACATTATGAGATTGCACCCGTGCGAAGCCGGGGCGGGTCGCTAGTTGTCATAAATAATTTTGTTCGTATTGAGACGTAGAAGCAGAAATTCGACCTCCATCCCAATGCTATACAACCTCCTTGCGAACAAATTAACTCGTTAAAAACTCCTTGTGCAAAGAATACTCGACATACAAACTCCTTCAAGTTGACCATTTTTTATACTACTTAGATAGCAAACAAGCATACAGCCCGCCTGATGGTAAGCGGTTACCGCAGCCTATGAACACTTGCAAAACCACGTTGGGAAAACCACGGCGGGGACCAATAATAATAATAAGAAAATTACTCTTAATTTTAGTAATTGTTCCAATTTTAATGTGCATTTTAATTGATTTAACCTTTAACATATTCGCTTAAATTTTCTTTTTATCGTAGTCATGGTATAAAGTATAGTATGCAACTCATGAATAAAACGGATTTAAATTTAGGGCAGTGAATCACTCGCGTAGCTCAGGATTCTAGCACTTGGATTTGGACTTAATCATGGATCACTCCCTGCGGTCGTGATTCAGTTGTTAGTCCTTCAGTTGCTCGTGATTCATCTATGGCCCTCGCCTTAAATTCGTCCTTTATTCACTATTTGAAATCAAAATCAAATAATCAATTTTAAGAGAGGTAGGGCATAACGGGTTATCTCGTTCTAAATTCGGAGTAGCCCGACTGGGGAAGTACCTCCGCCTTACAGAAGATCGCAGCCAAATAACACCACTTTAATGTGGTGTTGTGTTCCTGCGGTGAGTAAGGTCGCCAGAGCTCCATGAGGAGACGCTGTGCTGGCAGTGTGTGGGGACCAGCGGTGTGGTACCGACGTAGGGCTGTGCAGGCACGGCGTGTTGTTGCGGCGGCTAGGGAGACCCGGTGAAACGGCTACCCGCTGGCCGCCCGCAGGTTGTAGGGGTCCCGAACCCATAATCTCCGCCCTGGGAGGCTGATCCACCGCCTCGCGCAAAATCCTTGGTGCAGTTGGTCGTGCCGGAGGAGGAGACCGGAGTGGACCCGGCCAACAAACTGTATCACCTGAGCAGCATTCTGTCGGAGTGACACTGTGCTTTGTCCTTTCCGCTGCCGGCATAGCGACTCCTCTCAAAAATCTCTTATACTCCTTTTAAAAATAATGGCCAGAAAAAATAAAAGAAAAAGTTTCTCAGCGGCTTCCCCGTCCATATTATCTATGGACTTTTGCAACATTAGGGGTCTTCATGCGAACATCAATGCAGTCCACCAACATCTGGAGACTGCACAGCCGACTCTGCTATTTCTCACGGAGACGCAAATATCCTGCCCTGATGATACATCGTATTTACACTACCCCGGGTACAAGCTGGAGCACAACTTTGTGCGCCGTGCCGGGGTATGTATGTACGTCAGGGAGGATATTTGCTGTCGCCGTCTCCATGGCCTGGAAGACCGGGACCTGTCGATTTTGTGGGTGCGCGTAGATCACGGTGGCCACACCAAAGTTTACGCGTGCCTTTACAGGTCCCATAGCGGTGACGTGGACACAAAACGGTTATTTGAGCACCTGCAACTGACGACGGACAAAGTACTGGAGCAGTACCCCTCTGCGGAGTTAGTGATACTAGGAGACTTCAACGCTCACCACGTTGAGTGGCTTAGTTCTCGGACCACTGATTTCGCGGGGAGGACTGCTCACGACTTTGCCCTGGCCTATGGCTTCTCACAACTGGTTCTTTCTCCTACGAGAATCCCAGATATTGAGAGCCATACTAGCTCCTTACTGGACCTTCTGCTGACTACGCGACAACTATACAGTGACAGTGGATGCGCCACTTGGCTCATCAGACCACTGTCTCGTCCGGACGCAAGTGCCATGCGCTCGACCTGACTCGCCCCGGCCTCCCGGATGGCGACGTGTATGGCACTACAAGTCGGCAGATTGGGATGGATTGCGAGATTTCTACGCATCGTACCCGTGGAGACAGCTATGCTTCGCATCAGACGATCCTGACACCTGTGCAGCTGCCGTTGCTGAGGCGATACTGGCGGGAATGGAGTGTTATATCCCAAACCCGCTAGTGGCTGCAGGGGTGAAGAAACGACCGTGGTTTAATAGGCCCTGCAAGGATGCTAGACAAAATAAGCAGACCTTGTATGAGGCTTGGACCACGGCCCGAACTAATCAGGACCCTAACATCTCTGATGCGAAACGCATATTTAACGCTGCCTCGAGGTTCAGTAAGCGAATGATTGCCAGGGCTAAGTTCGATTTCGTCGGCAGGTTTGGTGAGAGGCTGACTAGCCTTCCCTCTGGAAGTCGAGCTTTCTGGTCTTTTGCCAAAGCTGCTGAAGGAAACTTCTGTCAGTCGTCCTTGCCACCACTCCGTAAGCCGGGCGGACACTTGGCCCATAGTGCAAAGGAGAAAGCTGATCTTTTGGGCTCTCTCTTTGCCTCCAACTCGACTTTGGATGACGGGGGCGCCACACCGCCTACCATCCCGCGGTGTGACATCTCTATGCCAGAGATAAGCATTACCCAACGGGAGGTCCGGCGGGAATTGCTTTCTCTGGACGTCCATAAGTCGAGTGGGCCAGACGGCATACCGGCAGTGGTTCTGAAGCGGTGTGCTCCTGAATTGTGTCCTGTACTGACGCGTCTTTTTGCGCTTTCCTTCACCAAAATGAAAGTCCCGTCTTCGTGGAAGACTGCCCACGTGCACCCAGTGCCCAAGAAGGGTGATAGATCGGACCCATCGAATTACAGGCCTATCGCCATCACCTCCCTTCTCTCCAAAGTCATGGAGCGAGTGATCAACACGCAACTCTTGAGATACCTAGAGGATCACGATTTGTTGAGCGACCGACAATATGGCTTCCGCCACAGTCGCTCGGCTGGCGACCTTCTAGTGTATCTCACAAACCGTTGGTCACTCGCCATCGAGAGTCAAGGTGAGGCATTGGCAGTGAGCCTAGATGTGGCGAAGGCGTTTGATCGGGTCTGGCACCGAGGTCTTCTAGCGAAGTTACCAGCATACGGGCTTCCCGAGGGACTATGCAAATGGGTCGCCAGCTTTCTGTCCAGCAGATGCATAAGAGCCGTCGTTGACGGTAGCTGCTCCGATAGCATGGACATAAATGCCGGCGTCCCGCAAGGGTCTGTGCTGTCCCCAACACTGTTCCTGCTGCATATCAATGATATGCTGTCTATTGACGGCATTCATTGCTATGCAGACGACAGTACAGGGGACGCTCATTACACGGGCCGTGCTAATATCCCTCGTTCCGAGGTGGAGGAAAACCGCGAACGGCTGTTGTCTGAAATCGAGAGTACACTAACTCGTGTCTCCGATTGGGGTCGACTAAACCTAGTCCATTTCAACCCCACCAAGACTCAAGCCTGCGCGTTCACCGCTAAGAAAACCCCATTTGCTGTGGCTCCACAATTCCAGAACGCGTCCTTGAACATCACTAAAAGCATCGGGATCCTTGGCGTTGACATTACTAGCGACGTTTTGTTCCGTAGTCACTTAGAAGACAAGGTTAAGCTGGCATCCAAAAAGCTCGGAGTGCTCAACAAAGCGAAGCAGTACTTCACATCGGGGCAAAGACTGCAACTTTATAAGTCGCAAGTCCGGCCTCATATGGAGTACTGTTATCATCTGTGGGCGGGGGCACCTGGATACCAGCTCGGGCCTCTAGACTCGGTTCAGCGACGTGCCGCTAGAATAGTGGACGATCCCGAGCTCACAAGCGGCTTAGAGCCGCTCAGTCTGAGGAGAGACTTTGCCTCCTTATGTGTGTTCTACCGCTTGTACAACGGACAGTGTTCTGAAGAATTGTTTAAGATGATGCCCACGGCTACCTTCCACCATCGCAACTCTCGCCATCGACAGGGAGTCCATCCCCACACATTGAAACCAGAATTGTTTCGAACTGTGCGGTCTCAAAGGAGCTTCCTTCCGCGGACGCTCAGATTGTGGAATGAGCTCCCTGCCGTGATTTCCCAATGGACTACAACATGGGGTTCTTCAAAAAGGGTGTGAAGAGATTTCTGCAGGGTCGGCAACGCGCGAGTGACTCCCCTGGTGTTGCAAGCGTCCATAGGCTACGGTAACCGCTTACCATCAGGCGGGCCGTATGCTTGTTTGCTAACTAAGTAGTATAAAAAAAAAACAAAAAAAAAAACAAAAAGTCATTTATTCAGTTAAGGCTCTGATAAGGCACTTATGAACGTTAATTTGTTACATACTGTTGAATTTACCACCGGTTCGAAATACGCTTACTTTGCATAATATACTATTACATTTCTTATACACTCGTAAGTCCTGTGGTTTTTCAACAGCAGTATTCTTATCTGCCGGATGTACTATATGAAGTACAAACTAAGAATAGTGCGAGGTTAAAAAATATTTTTATGTAGTTTTTGGAGTGTTACCTTGATATTTGAATTTTACTGTACGTTTAGCATCTGTAGCACCTCTTTTAAAAGGAAAATATTGTAAATAATTGGTACTCCTGTAAGTAACTCTTGCTATGTAGATTAAATGTCAGGTCTGAACTACTATACATAGCTTGTACTTGTACTTGTACAAGTATGCGGTGAATTGTGAGGACACATTTTTTAAATTAATTTTATTGCCATTTTTATTGGCATTTCACTTGTAGGTATATTAATGAATATTGTATTATTGCAGCATGTCAAGTCTGGGCGGCAGTGGGGGCGGCGGCGTGTGGACGTGTCAGCTGTGCACCTTCCACAACTCTGCACAACACGACGCATGCGAGATGTGCGCCATGCCCAGGTACCAACACTCACACACACACTCACTCCTACACATGTTATAATACGTGTCAGCTGTGCACCTTCCACAACTCTGCACAACACGACGCATGCGAGATGTGCGCCATGCCCAGGTACCAACACTCACACACACACTCACTCCTACACATGTTATAATACGTGTCAGCTGTGCACCTTCCACAACTCTGCACAACACGACGCATGCGAGATGTGCGCCATGCCCAGGTACCAACACTCACACACACACTCACTCCTACACATGTTATAATACGTGTCAGCTGTGCACCTTCCACAACTCTGCACAACACGACGCATGCGAGATGTGCGCCATGCCCAGGTACCAACACTCACACACACACTCACTCCTACACATGTTATAATACGTGTCAGCTGTGCACCTTCCACAACTCTGCACAACACGACGCATGCGAGATGTGCGCCATGCCCAGGTACCAACACTCACACACACACTCACTCCTACACATGTTATAATACGTGTCAGCTGTGCACCTTCCACAACTCTGCACAACACGACGCCTGCGAGATGTGCGCCATGCCCAGGTACCAACACTCACACACACACTCACTCCTACACATGTTATAATACGTGTCAGCTGTGCACCTTCCACAACTCTGCACAACACGACGCCTGCGAGATGTGCGCCATGCCCAGGTACCAACACTCACACACACACTCACTCCTACACATGTTATAATACGTGTCAGCTGTGCACCTTCCACAACTCTGCACAACACGACGCATGCGAGATGTGCGCCATGCCCAGGTACCAACACTCACACACACACTCACTCCTACACATGTTATAATACGTGTCAGCTGTGCACCTTCCACAACTCTGCACAACACGACGCATGCGAGATGTGCGCCATGCCCAGGTACCAACACTCACACACACACTCACTCCTACACATGTTATAATACGTGTCAGCTGTGCACCTTCCACAACTCTGCACAACACGACGCATGCGAGATGTGCGCCATGCCCAGGTACCAACACTCACACACACACTCACTCCTACACATGTTATAATACGTGTCAGCTGTGCACCTTCCACAACTCTGCACAACACGACGCATGCGAGATGTGCGCCATGCCCAGGTACCAACACTCACACACACACTCACTCCTACACATGTTATAATACGTGTCAGCTGTGCACCTTCCACAACTCTGCACAACACGACGCATGCGAGATGTGCGCCATGCCCAGGTACCAACACTCACACACACACTCACTCCTACACATGTTATAATACGTGTCAGCTGTGCACCTTCCACAACTCTGCACAACACGACGCATGCGAGATGTGCGCCATGCCCAGGTACCAACACTCACACACACACTCACTCCTACACATGTTATAATACGTGTCAGCTGTGCACCTTCCACAACTCTGCACAACACGACGCCTGCGAGATGTGCGCCATGCCCAGGTACCAACACTCACACACACACTCACTCCTACACATGTTATAATACGTGTCAGCTGTGCACCTTCCACAACTCTGCACAACACGACGCCTGCGAGATGTGCGCCATGCCCAGGTACCAACACTCACACACACACTCACTCCTACACATGTTATAATACGTGTCAGCTGTGCACCTTCCACAACTCTGCACAACACGACGCCTGCGAGATGTGCGCCATGCCCAGGTACCAACACTCACACACACACTCACTCCTACACATGTTATAATACGTGTCAGCTGTGCACCTTCCACAACTCTGCACAACACGACGCCTGCGAGATGGGCACCATAACATGGTATTTTGGGCATTTTTATTATAAGCTAAAAACTACGCAACATAAAAGAAAATGATAACCTGTTTTGGAACGTCCAAATGAAGTTTATTTTTATGATATTCCATTTAAATTTGTTCCAATTTCGGTCCCCCATTGCGGCCCTCTTTGCAAAGAAACGTAAAATAATTGTAAAACTTTTCATTTGCATTAACATGGTTGCTGAAATATACCGCTGTGACAGACGGACGGAGTGGCACCATTAGAGATCCTTTTTTATTAGGTACCTTTTTGGTTCGGAACTTCGGAACCCTAATAAAGCCCTTGAGATGTATCACTATTGCAATGTATTATTTTTGTTTCAGAAACAATGCGATGTAAATAGGAGCGAGGAGCGGCGGAGTAGTTCTTTTTATACTGAAGCATGTCGACGCGATGTGGATATACTAAATAGGTTTAATTTATTTTTATATGGATGTTTCACATCGGCAGTGGACCGCGGCCGCGGCGTGTCGGTCGCCGGTCGCCAGTTCTGTTGTTATTATACTTGTTCACACTGCACTCGCTCGTTTCATCTCCTCCAGGCAAGACCTCCTCGCGCGTCCACTGGCTGGCGCGTTCACTGGTCACTACTTCTACTATACTATACAAACTTCTGATCTGATTCATTAACTACGCTACGGTGCTTGTTGACGGGTGAACTTATAAGTCATAAATAAGTATTCATAAAAAATATGAGAAAAATATGCGTGGAACGGCGACGGAAATTACGTAAATCTTGACGCGAGTTGAATGACTGAGCAGCGTGCAGTGTGAATGACCCGTCGCGTGCACGGCTGACTAGTAACTAGCGATATTATTAAGTTGTATTATTTTTAAAATTAAATTATAGTACTACTGACTGTGAGTACTGATGTTAAATTAAATTTCGGATTTTTTTAATGAATTTTCATTAACCATAAGACGATATAACTCATAATTATGACCGATACGTTTATCACTCACAAGCACCGTACTAAATAGATTAGGAACTCGTATCCAATAAATAACTACTGATCACTATATAGTTTAGTCGCCGCGCGACACTCGTGTAAATATTACTTCTTTTCAAACTGAGGTGACCAATTTTTACTATTAAACATTTATTTTACTCGTTATCCTTAATTTATATGTCCTATACCGATGCATTTGTTTGATGAATGTGAGGTTATTTTTTATGAGAATAAAAAATAATAACCCTATATCTGTATAGACTTTCAATGCCGATATGTCGTTTTTTAACAGAAATCGTGATGCGATGTTCCTTAGTTTATTCCTAATGATTTCTGTGTGGCTCGCCGGAGCACGGGAGTATCCTGCACCACGAGATCCCGGTACAAAAACATGTTACTGAAAACAAGTTTATTGAAACATAAATACACACATCATCATCGTCTAGGGATATTTTGTATAAAGTTCTTAAACTCAAAAAGAAAAACTGACCGGTTTTAAAAGCTTTTATAGAAAGCTTATTTTATAGGACTTTCTGGATGATTCCAAATTTGGACTTGAAAAAATAAATTAAAATCAAAATGTTGCCATCTGACAGCGATTTAAGGATTTTATGTTTTAAAGTTTCATAAGGTAGTTCAATTTGATTAAACATCAAATTAAAAAAATATGCGCAGCATAACTTTAGCGAAGTTTGAAGGTTTCAATTTACCTACCAAAGTTTTTGGTATTTTTTGGTGTAAAATTAGTTTTAAAACATGTTAGTAGTTAAGTCCGAATTTACTACACTGTATGCATCATACAGGCATGCTACAAGCTGGGGCTATTCAACGGAGTATTGCAGAGGAGATTGGAACAAAACAAAACGTGATATCAAGGTTATGGTCACGTTATCGTGCTACGGTCAAGTGGCTGAAAGACACCCAGGCGGGAAGCGCATAACGACCCAACGACAAGACCGATTTTGCAAGTTACCGTGAGAACGCAATCAAATGTTATGGCCATGCAGTTGTTTCAAGGGCTCCAATCAGAGCACCAGTTGCTTGTGTGTGACCAAACTGTGAGGAAAGACTGCATTAAGTTAACCTTCATGCTCGTAGTTTTGTACTCCAGCACTACGCCGAGGAAATCATGGACGAAGATTACAGTGGGCTCGTGAAAATTTACACTGTGAAGATAACCGGTTCGGTTTCCATCCCGATTTGCGAAAAGTACGCGTATCCCGAGTTTATGATCGTGAGATCCGTCTGCAACACCCTCAGGAAATCCATCCATACCGGCGGGATAATTATGGTTTGAGCGGGAATTCTTGCTGGTGCAAGAACAGACCTCGTTTGGATCACGACAGGAGCACGACTTATCGGTTTTAGACTGACCCACAATAATCAGACCTACACCCTATACTGCACGCGTGGGACATGCTTCAAAGGGCTTTGAAGAATTTTCCTGCAAACATTGCCACTGAAGAGTAACTTTTTGGCATCTTAACAGGACCGGGAGATCTACTCTGTTTCTCCGAAACGAAACTTCGCACACGAACGAAATTTTAACGAAAATTCGCAAACGACCTTACTCTATTTCATTTTCGGACGCACGTATGTAGTTCGGATCCATAGACAACTTTCGTGAACGAATGGAATGAAACACTGTCACTGAGATTGTTATACGACTTATTAGTAGAGTACTATTTCACGCATGCCATGGGTAGTAATGTTTAAGAATCAAAAATATCCGTATATTCATACGTATTTATATGAATTATGTGAAATGTTTTCTCAAGTGTAAATGGTGCTATTAAAATAAGTGAAGTGAAGTGTTTTATGTTTCACTTTTTCTCGAAGAATTTAATCTTTATTTATAAAATTGTATCGACGCAAAAAAAAAATGTTTTATTCTAAAGTCTAGTCTCATAAATGGGCTTTATAAAAAATTACACAGTTGTATGCTATTTATAACAGATTTTGAGTAAATCCTAAATATCCCTAGACGGTGTTGATGTGTGCATCCGCTATTTTCCCGACATGAGCCCAGGTATTTGCAGACGGGCAGGGCAGGGCAGGGTTCTCCCGCGGCCGATAGATTGTATATTTTCAATTTTTGTATGTTGAGTCGGAGCCGGGTCCGCCACTATTATATGAGAGAATCGATGAAGACAATATACAGTGTACTTCGTACACGACCAGAGTTTTATTGCAACACAAATAATACACGCATATTGGATTTTGTAAAAATATTTATTCATTATGTACAATTTCGTGTAGTAAGCAGCGCGCGGGTCGACTCGCACATTCACAAATACATCAGGTACAGTATATCCTGTCTGCAGGATCTGTATACAAGACAAAAACAATTAGATAAACACTAAGTGATCCGAGTTATTGTAGGTCAAGAATGGCGACGGCGATGCTCCGAGTGCCACTCGCTCGTTCGACACGTTACTTATTAACATTTACGTTCTATTACCATTCATCCATTCACGTATAATATAATACATCATGTCAACAATAAAAAGCGCACTGACACCTTGCGCTCTCGCCCCATTATTTACTTCGTTCACGATATCGATACTCGCTTTCTATGGTACCTAGCTTCTAGGGGACAGTCGGGGTCATACTACATTTTTATAGAAAATAAACCTTATGTCATGGGACTCAAGTTACAAATTGAATTACTGAGTACCGACGACGTCAACAAAGCAATAGGAAGGAAACTAGTCCGGCGCGTGCCGGCCGAGCGGTGTATCAACCCACACTACACTACAGCATACAGTGCAGTACAGTATACAGCACAGTACAGTATACAGCACAGTACAGTATACAACACAGTACAGTATACAACACAGTACAGTATACAGCACAGTAAAGTATACAGCACAGTACAGTACACAGCACAGTAAAGTATACAGCACAGTACAGTATACAGCCCAGTACAGTATACAGCCCAGTACAGTATACAGCACAGTACAGTATATAGCACAGTACAGTATACAGCACAGTACAGTATATAGCACAGTATAGTATACAGCACAGTACAGTATACAGCACAGCAGCGAGTAGGTACCGCACTCGACTAGCTGCATATGCGTATAGTAGAGTACGAGTTCACTTCATCTACTCGCTCAATACAACTTCAGTACGTTGTCAATAATTACAATATTCTTCGATAGTACTACTTCAAGGATCATAGTAAAATTAAATACCGGTGAAACTTAAATTAAGTTGTAGCTTGTAAACCGCAAGCAACCTTGTGTCGTCGGATCAAAAAGAAATATTTAATATTAATATATAAATTAAAATAATATTTGATATTATTGTAAATAAATTACCTCATTATTAATATATTCATATTACAATTTAAAAGTATCGGAACTAGTTGAAACATGGCATTTGCCCGTTGTCATATATCATTCCAGAGTAGTCATTAATATGCTAGCGTTAAACAAAGCGAGCTGACGACGGTCATT
>CATOBL010000425.1:0-75528 GCA_951394255.1 Polyploca ridens
GCAACAGATTTTGAAACCGCGATCAAATGCAGAAGTCTCCAAATCGCGATGCAGCATCAATGCAGACGCAAAATCACTGATGCTAAAAGTATCGTGAGTGCTATGGTCCAAGCATTTTTAAACTACCCATAAAAATACGTTTTGATAATTTTATTGATTTATGCAGAAAGTAAATATATTAATTTTTTTTTAGGATTACGTTGTGTTCGACCGACTTGAAAAACTCATTCGCCCGTCGGGCGTTAATAGCGTGAAAAACCCGCTCAAGGTATATACAGTAAAGGTTGGTGTTCACCATATAATAGGTACGTGTTAGTAGTTTAACTGCTAGTGATTAATTAGGTATCTAATAGAAATAATTATTATAAGATAATGCGACTATAACTGTTATTATTGTATAATTATTTATATTATGCATTTAGTGGCTTACATTTGATGTATGCTTAAATAAGATTGGAATCGAATATATTTAAATAATATACCAAAAATGTGAAGTATATTCAATCATTTAATGCATCGAGTACATTATGTAAGTATCTGGAAATTATATTAATCTGTATGGGAAAAGATATACATAATACCACCATATATTATCCAAAATTATAACGACATATTCATTAAAAGCGATAATTTTAAATTTTAAACGATTGGTAAAATATTGACGTTTTGGTCAGCATAAAAATGTTTCCGTCGGCAAATATTGGTCAGCCAGAATATCAAGATTTAAGTAATGCATGTCATAGTAAGCTGCTCTAAAGTTGTTTGTACAGCTAATAATTAGTACATTGGATGCATTATTTCAGTAGTTATCAAATTTCAGTAAGGTGAACATTTTATTTAGCTCAGAAAATAAAATTCCTAAACTAACCAATTTTGTAATTTTACCGTTCGCGTAATCATTTTATATCGTGACTATTTATTTAACAGGCTTAATTTTTGGACATGACCAATTTTTTTTTTAATTTGCTTGTAATTTGTAGAACAAGGACTTTTTATGAATTGCCAACAAAATATTTTATGCGGTTCTAATGATTTAATAGTATTTTTTTCTCGCTTAACAAATATAATAATGGCGGGTCATACAATTACTTCATATAAAAATATCTTGTATATTATCACCGAATAGGTACGCATAGATTTCAGTACTGAGTTAAACATCGCCCATATTTCAATAAATATATATCTTTTTATCAAAAGTATGCTACCTACTAATGGGCTATGAAAATAATGACCAGAAACAGATGAATTTAATTTAGTAATTTAAAAGCGCTTGACGATTGTAAAATGACTTAAATTTGATTGATATTGGTAAATGTAAGGGGGCGTCCATTAATTACGTGAGGTGATTATGGCGATTTTTCAACCCCCTCCCCGCCTTGGCGAGATGTCGTGAGATTTGGCCAACACCCTCCCTAGTCTCACGTGAGATTTTTGTAAGTGCGTATTTTTTGTTGTAATACGTTAAAAATTAAAATCGAAAATAATACTCAGTTTCCTATTACACTGTTTCTTGCGGAGAAAAAAAATTACGTGATATTAGCCGAGATCCCCTCTCCCCCACGTGATATTTGACTCGATCCCCTTACGCCTAAATGCCTAACGTAATTAATGGATCTTTCTTTACTAGTTATAGAAGTTCTTTTTATTATGATTTTAATAGGATCTTGATTATAAGCGTTATTATAGATTGGAAACAATTATAATTCTAGGGACAATTGATGATAATTCGCAGTAGATACATGTAGAGGTAGCTTCGTATAACGTGTGTAGTTAAAATATAACATGGTAATAAATTGTAACTCGAATACAAATACGAAATAATCGAATGTAACATAAACCTAAGGGTAAATAAATAACGAACAGCTTATAAGTAACATTAGTCGTATATTTTTAATTATTCATCAACATTGAACAATAAAAAAATACCACATAGAAATGCATTAGAAATTGAATAAGTATAAGTGAAAGCAGAGGTACATAAGTAATGTATACAAGAATGATATCTTTTTGTTAAGTATTTTAGTCATAAAATGATAAATAAGCGATTATATTGTATGAATACGTGATAATATTGATACAGTTTCGATTACATCATTGCCCTATCCTTTCTGATAAATTAAATAAATACAAATTCTTAGTATTGATAACATTTCTATGTACTAAATACTTCAAAGCATTGTATGGTAGAAAGGCATTTTACCATAGAAATTTAGATTTCATTAATGTTTAATCCATCGTAGAAAATTTAAGTTATAAAATCAAGCTTAGACTAATTTATAGAAACCCGTATCCCGTGACTTTATTATTGCTATAATCATTTGGTAATTTCACTTAAATGTAAATTTAAACCTATAGCCTTAGCTTCAGTTCACACCGAGATGCGATAAGACGCGCATTTTTTAAGATAGCGATTGAATATAGAACTTTATTTACTATACAAATAGGTACAGATTTCGTAACATGTGACTCGTGACGTCTTCAGGCGCAGCGCGATGCCCGCGAGGCGTATTCGAATTATTTGAATGAAATGTGTACCTTATTGTTTAGTTAATAAAATTCTTTATTTTATCACTCCGGCGTGAGCTGACCCTTAGTCAATTCACCTTTGATCTATTTGAATCAAAAAATACTAAACTATACTTATTTGTTATCCAGGGGATGATTTATTATTGCTGAATAATATTGATAGATAACATAATACATCTAAATTATATTATATTACTTCTAAAATAACAAAGTCTCTATTTTATCTTTGCAAATATGTTATTTATTTATTTATTGAAAAGTTAATTGGGTGGAATTTTTTACTTTAATTTTATAATTTTTATGTAAAAAAATATTTTGTTTTTATGCGAATGTACTATTATTTATTTGACACCACAACACAATGGTGCCGATTTTGCTGTAAATCGAACTAAACAAATTTTAGTCACATCACATCTCTCTCTTACAAACATTAATGAAAAAGGATAGAACATATTTAAAGCTGTCACGTTACCGCTATAGATGGCGAAAAAATTTATATTGAAAACATGCATTGGACTGATTTGACAGGACTAAATTTCTTACATCCTTTTCTTATGTTCTTTGTTAGAAAGAGACATAGTGAGATTAAAATTAGTTTAGTTGTAAACAACAGAATCAAGGCCAATAACCAATAAAACAAAAACAAAAGTACACTAATATACAAAATTAATTCTTTTTTATTCTGTTCTATCTTCTGCTCTGATCACAGACAATGCATTCTCTTGTCTATGGTTTTAGTGCGACCAATGTAAACTAATGTTATATATACTTTTTATTAGATCATTCTACCCAATTTACTTCGTTCATTGTAGTTGTAGTTTTTTTTATGACGCTGGACGTAATTTCTTTTAACTATGGAATATAGAGAATTTTATTAATGTGTTTAAAGTATCCTTGATTGATCCTTGTTAATGTGTTAAAAAAGAAGACTCGAATTTAAAAACGCCGAGTGCCCCCTTTATTTTTTGCGCACACACTAATCATTTTATTTTTGTTTGTTTGAAATATAATTTTATGAATCGATTAACTGTACTCATTTTAATGGATTTGGACTGATATGGAACTATACATTATTGTAGGCTGTGGTTCTGTGGAGTTTGTTTCAGTAAAATTAGTTACTTACCATAGTTATTTTAAGATTTAATAATGGGTTTAATCTTTGTTAAAAAAAATAGAATAATTAAGAGAAGTAACTCATTCCAACGAGATGGACTTTGAAATAATTTCTTTACTTAGTAGGAACTGAATTATGTTACCTTCTGTTGAGTCTATAATATTATTTTGCAATGATCTGAATGATACAAGCAATAAACCCAATGGTGCCTACACAATGACCTAAACACCTAATTGACATGATTTTTAAATGTACCTAAAGGAAAATATTACCTCGGCCTTTTAAATAACTGCGAGTCGTGATAGTGTGTAAGCGCCATTAATGTTTGCCGTAGCGTAGTAATTGTATGTGTGGATAAGTGAATCAATGTCGGAATAACGATATTGTTATACTATTTGTACGTTTAGAATATTTGTAATGTAATGTATCATGTTACTCAGGAAACATACCGGTTAAAACCTTATAAGGTTGAATAAAACAATGGTTTACATTGAATTTGGTTTTCTTTTTAATTTTTATTTTTGTTTACAGTTAACTAATGGTATTTTTAAAATCAATGTGCGGTGGTGTACTACTAAGGTATCAACATCTAGGCAGAAGTAAAGATCAGATTTTTATTTATTTGATTGCAATGAGGCGTTTCGTTTCTAATTCCGCAGGCATAATTTAGGAAATCCAGACGAAACTAATCCGTTGGATTGGTACTGTAGAAGCTCTGCGTTCCAGTTGTTTAGTCAGATCAAAGGAGTGGAGTGGTTTTTTGTGATAAAGGTGAAGTGCATGTTCGCTATGCACGGAGCGGGACCGCGTCTGGCCAGGAATAACGCGGCCGGCGGCGGCTCGCTCGCACTGAAATAGCGCAGACGACGCCATTCGATGACACGACGCATTTGGAACAATATTAATATGCGAAAGCTCCGCAACTCTGCAGTGCGTCGGGCTGCTAGACGCCTCACGCCCCCGTGACTCAGGGGAACAGTATGCCCCCCCCCCACTAACTGATTAATACACAATGCTAGTGTGTCGCCGTCTGCGTAACTAACACATAGAAACGGTGGAATCGGCTTTTGGTTGCGATTGTACAATCTGGTTAGCTTTTTGGGACTGATAAGTGTTATCGAATTAAAATATTTATTTTTGTCGCCATATCTACATTATTGCCTACAATGGTTTTATAAATGAGGAAAATTAATACATTTATAACAATACTACATTCGTTAAACAAATTATTGTGCATACAATTTAAAAGGCCATGTACCGATTCTAACAGGCAATTATGATGTAGATTTGTATCATACCTACTGCCTGGGCATGTCGTCCTCTGATAACAGGCCTCTTTATTTTAGTAGTCTATTTAGTTTTGGAACATCTCAATAAGAAGTTTTTGACAACAAGGGTGAAGGAGGGCAATGATCTCCATCTTAAGAGGGAAGGTCCAATTTTTTTTTGCGTAATGTCATGCATGACAGGATGATGTCATGCAATACAAGCGAGCACTGTATGTATAAAGTGCGATCAAAGGTCCACAAGGGGCCTTAAGAGTCAACGAGAATACTGAACAGGCATCCGCCGCGTGAACTCGATGTAATCACAGAATTGCTAATGTAAAATTGCGTTGACACAGTGGTGAGTCAACGTTTCGAAGAAACATATCAGTGTATTTCCTTACCAGCACCTACCAGGAAAATACGCCTGGGATAATTTTAGAACAGACTGTATAAGGGACGTTTATGGTGACTTCTCGTTTTGGGCTATAGGTACACTCAAGTTATAAGATGGTTATGCTGATAAATTATTCTTTAGATAATAATAAAAAGAAATTCAAAGCATATTACTTGATCAATTAATATCTACTTGCTTCTTATACCTTACTTTTGAAACCACGATTACCTCTATTTCTCAAAAAAGTATTCAAAGTACAGTCCACTTCTTTAAGTTTATAAGCCCAATCCTGACATGGGATACTACCAATGTCCATGAAACGAATAAATACCGCTGTTAATTCTCTTGGTTTAGTCAGCGATTCTTTGTTTTATTATTTTATATATCAACCCCCAAGTAACTGTTTAAAAGTATCCAGCTTCGCAGAATACGATGTTAATAAAATAGTTAAATACTTACAATATCCATTGCATAAATAAATAAGGTGACAATGTAACGGCTTCGATAAATAACTTACGATTCGTAAAATTCGATGCAACGACCTCATAATAACATTCGTTCATTTTCAAACAACTTCCACGAACGGTTGAACGTTTCGCATATCTACGTAGAGAGGTCGCTACGTGTTATTATACCAAAGTTTATAAGTTTTATGATAATACTAGCAGCGAAACCCGGCGTTGCTCGGGTTATAATACATCGCATGTTTAATGGTATAAAAAATATATAAGGATACATTTTTTAACATATTATAGATTTCTATTTTCGATATTGAGAGACTTTCCAGAACATTCAAATAGTTTGTTCTTTTTTTTACTCGACTGCAATCACTATTGAACTGACGAAAAGTCACTGAATTTCGATTTATATACCGAAATTTCCAGTACCAGATCACTCTAGAATATTTAGATGTACATCACCTCGATTTGGTTTTTATAGATCAATAATAACACTCGTACACATTTTGGAACTTTCCAGACCAATCCACAAATTTTTAGAACTTTCTAGAACATTTTAAATCGCTTATAATAAATTGAACTCATTTTAGAATTGTATAGATCAATCTAGAAATATTTAAAACTTTCTCGAACATTTTAAATCGTTTATAATAAATTGCACTCATTTTGGAACTTTCCAGATCACTCGGAAAATTTCTAGAACTTTCTCAATCATTCTAGATCGATCATAATAAACTGCACTCAATTTGGAACTTTCTAGAACATTCCAGATCAATTATAACCGTTTTACACACTTTGGAATTTTCTAGATCATTCTAGAACTTTCTCGAACATTTTAAATCGCTTCTAATAAATTGCACTCATTTTGGAACTTTCCAGATCATTCGGAAAATTTTTGGAACTTTCTCGATCATTCTAAATCGATCATAATAAATTGCACTAATTTTGTAACTTTCCAGATCATTCGGAAAATTTCTAGAACGTTCTCGAACATTCTAACTCGATAATAACAGTTTTGGAACTTTCTAGATGAAGCCAGAAATTTGTAGAATGTTCGAGAACGTTCTATATCGATTATAATAGTTTGCATTCATTCTAGAATTTTCTAGGTCATTCCAGATATTTGTTGAACTTTCTAGAACACTCAGATAAATTATAACCGTTTTACTCATTTTGGAACTTTCTAGATCATTCAAGAAATTTCTCGAACATTCTAAATCGATCATAATCAATTGCACTAATTTTGTAACTTTCCAGATCATTCGGAAAAATTCTAGAACGTTCTTGAACATTCTAACTCGATAATAACAGTTTTGGACATTTTGGAACTTTCTAGATGAAGCCAGATCAATTATGACCGTTTTACTCATTTTGGAACTGTCTAGATCATTCAAGAAATTTCTCGAACATTCTTAATCGATCATAATCAATTGCACTAATTTTGGAACTTTCCAGATCATTCGGAAAATTTCTAGAACATTCTCGAGCATTCTAAATCGATCATAATAAATTGCACTCATTTTGGAACTTTCCAGAACATTCTGGAAATTTCTAGAACGTTCTTGAACTCGATAATAACAGTTTTGGACATTTTGGAATATTAGATGAAACCAGAAATTTGTAGAACTTTCTCAAAACATGCTATATCGATTATAATAGTTTGCATTCACTCTAGAATTTTCTAGATCATTCCAGATATTTGTTGAACTTTCTAGAAAATTTCAGATCGATTATAACCGTTGTACACATTTTGGAACTTTCTAGACCATTCCAGGAAACTTTGAGAGCTTTTCAGAAGTCCTCATGCGTTAGAAAAGGACAACAATATATGTTTTAACATTTTCACCACCCACAACCACCCCCTTCCACCCACCGCAACCAAACTCCCTTACTACCACCTGGAGACCAAGGGGTATTTACCACCCCAACGGGAAGTTGATTGGGGTTGGTGGTGATTGAGAAAACTGCGTATTTACGTACCCACAAAAGCATTTTATATATATTATTAGATTTACTGGGTTTGCTCAGCTTAGGCTCAGTACAGTTTAAACTATAATTTAATGTCTGAGTAGTGAGTCAGCGCGAAGGTGGAATTAATTAACAATGGTTGTCGGTTGCATAGACGCAACGTCCTTGCAAGGCTGCTGCGTTGGCGATCACGTGCCGGTCGCCTGCGCCCGCGCATACCTTCCCCCCACACCAAACCTGAAATGTTCTCAATTAAACGTTACAAACTTGTATATAACATGTACTGTATAGTCAGTAAAGCAAGGGGGTTTTCATAATCTTTTTCGATGTATTAGTAGGTACATCTATCGATATCTAGTGTAATCCAAGGTAAATTAATAACAATTAGTTATTTACTGCGCCGTAAACAATGTGTTGACGATTAAGTAATTGCAAGTAGGTAGGATTATTAAATGTTATACTGATAGTATTCATTTGGTAGGTAGATTTCCACTTTTAGAATATCAACAAATTTTTTTTTTGATGATTGTGTACTTACCTATTTAGACAATGTCATTATATTGTAATCTAATTGTTGCCTCTACCATCATTAATGTCGTAACATATGTGTCTGTAGGAATCATCATAACAAATATATTATATTTCTCTTGTAATGAAGGTAGTTCGATAATTCATGAGAACGAAAATTAACTATAATTACCTAGGTAGGGTAGAGGCACCAATAAATGAACGTTTAAGCGTTTTGTCCATCTTTAAATAGCTATAACTCAGTCATTTCATGACATAGGCTCTTGTTGTTTTTTTCAATAATACCTTAAATCCTTATTAATTAAAGGATTAAAGTAATTATATCCTAAATCTTCATATATATTTTTTTAAATTGAAAATGTTAGAAAATTTAGGTTTTACCCCTATAGTTGAACACTGAGCCCTAATTATGAACGTTTTGTACCCAAAAGTTGAACTAACATTTGAATAGGAGTAGGTTCCATAGTAGTTCGTTCATTTAATGGATTAATGAACCATAAAATGAACGAATAATATTCTAAGTGAATATTATTCGTTCAGCTTGAGGCAAATATACCCAAAGGTTGAACGAATAAAATGTGAACCGTTCAAATGTCGACCACCGATCTTAATGGTGATTCTATAGGAAAGTTAGGTTTAAAATAATCAAATACTCTAAAATAATTTGTTCAACTTTTGGTAACTAAGTTCATAAATTTAATAAAATTCATTTGAGTATTTTTGTTTTGGTGTTTAATGGTTAACTTATAGGTTTTAATGGGTATAAAAATTTGACCTTTTCCATTACTTGAACGCCGTTCATCTATTGGATCAAGTGAACAAAATTTAATCCATTACTTGAACAGTAAATTTCTCTAAAAAACGGTAAATAATGTAATAATATATATTGAGTTATTGAAAGCAGAATATATCAAGATTTTATTCCAACCAAAACTGCTCTAATATGACATTAATTCTTTCTATACGCTAACAATGTTCTTAAATTTAGAGGGACTTACCGTTAGTAGGTTTCCATATTAAATCGATTTTTGGAGGGTAACGTAACACATAAAAATCCATCGCAAGCGCGTCTGGGCTGTCATTGTCAATGTTGTTAAGGAATATGGAAGAAAAAATATTGCCTTATGGGGAAAAAAATATTTCAAACATGTAAATTAAGGGATTATATTATATTTTTTTAATTTTCGGTCGATCGTTCATCTATTGGGGGTCGGTCATCTTTTGGTGCCACTACCCTATAAAGAATTTTCCTGTTTGTAGCCTTTATTATAAAACAAGGTAAATCAAAAAACGATATAGGTAGGTACTACATAAGGCGCCGATCCCACAGAAAGAGTTCTAGAGTTCCGCGTTTCGAGTTCTGCAATCCGTATTGACTATTGTGCACCCAGCAAGCAGTCTAGAGTTCTAGAGTTCTGCAATATGCGCTACTGATCAGACATCATACACTTTCTTTACTTTCAAAGGCGCCACATAGCTAACAATCAACGCGGAATGCAGAACTCGAAACTACATAGAACTCTTTTCAGTGGAATCGGCGCCAGAATTAATGTTTTGTTTAATATAAAGCTACTGTGTTTATTTTAAATGCCTTAGAGAATCGTTCTTTATTTCAAATACCTTTACCATTTTGTATATCTGTCAATGCTCTGTCAATAAGCATAATGACGGTAGTAACTTGCTCGTAACTCGTTATTATATCCTTCTTTTTGGTAAAAGGTAATCCTGAACGAAGAGTATGGCTGCCGTCCGCCCACATGCTTGCGGCTTCACAATTATAGAGGAGAGATGTGGGCGCGTAGCGAATCGTCGGCGCCGGCGCAGCCATAACAGTGTTTGAATCAAGAATAGAGCTAAGAAACACATACGTTTTGTTTAACTTTTATTTACAGACGCGTAGTTAACATTTCCGTCGTTAGTGGAAGAATCCATCTAACATTACAATACCAAATCGGTAGACACGAGTATTGGGAATATAGTAGCGCTATCTGCCTTATACAATGTAGTAACGTTAATATAAGGCGTGGGCGCCACCTACTACTTATGAGTCATAGGCACTCCTTCGGCCTACCCGAGTTGCGGATCGCACGGCTCGACGACCCACTCGCATTGTTTGCACAGAGCCTTACATCAAAAGGCAGAGTACCCAACGGTATGTATCTTGGGATTAGGTGCCAAGTCATAGCGATGGGTAACTAGCCGAAATTTCAATAGCTTAGCTAGCCGGCTATATGTGGTGTAAAAGCCAGCTAGTTAGTCAGCTATTTTGGCTATTTGACTACACGCACGCACTCACAGCTACCGGCTACTCGGCTAGATTGGCTTTGGCTAGCCGGCCAGCTACCGGCTAGTGGCGGCTAGAATGGCTTTGGCTAGCCGGCCAGCTAGTGGCGGCGAGAGACCTGTGGCGGCTAGGCGGCTACCCGCTGTGTGTGACGTAAACTTCTCGTAATGAGGAGAATTTCTTATGATACCTCTATGGTCAAAATACTTGTCAATCCGTGCACTTAAGGTTCAAATTGGTTCGAATTATCAACAATTAGGCAGGTAAGAAAACTCCTCATTCTTTCTGGCTACTGGCTACTAGTAGCCATCCTGTAGCCAGTAGCCATCCTGTAGCCAGTAGCCACCCAGTAGCCAATAGCCAATTATCTTGTTGACAGATAACATAGCCGTGGCTAGTTTGCGTCTAGCCGTTTTTTGGCTAGTTATTAGAATAGCTACCCACCTCTACCAAGTCAAATATAATAAAATCAAATCGTATTTAATCCCTAAAATTACAATAGGCAAAAACGATATCGATAAGACATAATAAACACATTGAAAAAATCGGCAAATGACAAATACAAAATTGATGTCGAAAATGTGAAAATTTGGCTCCTAGTAACGTAAATGTTCATGGAAGGCGGGCACTAATCATCAGCAAGACCGTCTCACTGCTTGTCAACTTTTGGACAACATAAAAAAAGAAAACAAAGCTAGTCGATAAATCGCATATACTTACTTAGACTGCGACGTATTTTTTAATTTCGAACTCACAGAAGATCCTATTTAATTCATCAAATCCGAATCTACTAATGAATTGTATTAAAGGAGTATTGTGTAAAAAAAAAAATAACATAGGATTTGCATCTGCTGACAATTAGAGATATGAATTCCATAAATCAATATTGCTGGAGTGGCCTATTGGTCAATATAGTGGAGAAGTGAAATTGTATTTGGTACGACCCAGATGATTACCTAGCAAGGGCTATTATCCCTCGTAGCCTTCAGCATTTTTCAGAATTCGTCACCGAAAGCTCATTCAGAGCTTTCGATATTTATTACAATTAATGCAATATTATTATCGTGTTTGTGTATTATTTATTTATAAACATTGCCTTCAATTAAAGACTAATTAGTGCAAGTGCTGTATATAGGTAGGTACATACAGGTACATATTTATATGATATTTTTCCTCGTGCATGACTTTGTAGGATAGTTGTTAACCTTTTAAAGTCGAAATTTCCAAACACAAATCAAGATCATTCACGACTAACATCTATAGATATTAAAATATATTTCGTAGTAAAGATGATGCGTTTTGTCTCAATAAATTATAGGTATATAGAGACTATTAGTTAATTGATAAATACCTATATATTTTCCGAAACATGTGAAGGTTGTTTTTTGTGTTAACGTAGTTATCGATAGGCTGAACGTGTAACTGCACTAATGAGATACATTTCAGTACGTTTTTGAATAACTTAATCTGCAATCTAAGAATTACCTAGATCTATGAGCACACCCCAAAAGCACAAGTCTTAAACCTGCCCCGAATTCTGGAAAGACTTATTTGGACCAAAGTTGAACAACAAAAAGAACTCAGCTAACTCACATGTCCTTAAAACATATCACGTTGTGTATGACATCAGCTCAGCCATTGTAGTTGGAACAATGTGTAGTGATGCACGCGCTTGGGCAGGCACGTGCTGATTCACACTAACATATGTTATTATATACTCATATACCCAAGGGATGTACCAGCTTTAATAAACATATTTACTAGTCACGAACTCGTTAAAACTTCATTTACATAACTGACTTTTGAAGAGGTTTTCTTTTGCCCATGCAGTTACTCCAATATACCTTATCCAATATACCTTAATGCGAGACTGCTGTGTGTGTGGTCTTATTTACAAATCCGACTACCTATAGGATATAGAATAGAATAAGAATAATAACTGACTAGCCTTTAGTTAAATCTGACTTTCTTGAACTCCAAGATCTACACGAGATTGAATTATTGTCGTTTTAGAAGACGTCGTAGTCGAAGAACGTTGCATATAAACACTACTCCAGTCCTTTAAAATTTAAGAAGTAGCGGCTCTTGTTCCTTACGAAATACTTCAAATGCTCCGATGACGTAATGTAGTTGGTACCTTTTATTTGATCAAGCAATGAGGCTAGTTGGTCGGCTATCGCTTCCGCAACCAGCGACTTGTGTTGCAACTGATCCCGGCACCACAATGTGCAGCTTTCACTGCGAATAAGAACAAACAAGTCTTGTTATAGGTACCTACTTACCAACTATAAATAAAAACACTGTAATCTAGTTCTGTTATTATTGCTTTGCTATATTCAGACTGAATAGAAACGCTTAATTTTTCGTTGCAATGAATCTCAAAGATGTTTAGGTTTCAGATTTTCATTGGTGTATGATGAAAGAACTTTCTTCAATCCACGACTCTTTTTAAATAAGTGCCATAATTTTAATCCCACCAAAACATTTTTATGTAAAATGTTGCCAAGACATATGGCTCGCACTGTCAAAAAGTTATCAGATCTCATGTAGAGCCAAGCTTATAACTCTACATGCACTTACTCTACAAGCCCTAACTTCACAAACTCTACACACCGTAGTCAAAATATGTGGCTTGGCCGTTTCACTACTACATTAAATACTATTGTACCACAGAAAAGTAATTAAAAGTGAATACATTTTTCACCTTACACTACACCCATGTGACGGTAGCGAAACGGCCAAGCCACATATTTTGACTAAGGTGTAGAGTTTGTGAAGTTAGGACTTGTAGAGTTAGGGCGTATAGAGTTATAAGCTTGGCTCTACATGATATCTGATAACGTTTTGACAGTGCGAGCCATATGGTCTCGTATTGGCAACATTTTACATGAAAATGTTTTTGGTGGGATTGTTCCTTCCTTACACTGTACTGTTCAAAATCAGTGCAGAATCACTGCAGGACTTGTTGCGGAATTGGATTGCTGTATAGTAGGTACGCAGCTGACTTACTTACTAACGTAATTGGTGGATGTGTTCTGCCCCTTGTATTATCATCATACCTCCATTGATGCATGTTGACTTAGATCAGTAAATCTATAATTAACTCTGTCATTCATATAGATTATGATTATTTTATGTGAGGGTGCAAGGCGCAAGTGTAGGTACCTACTCGTCTACCAGCCCAGTTCCAGTTCGTTATCAAGTATTATCAACGCTTTTGTTATCGAAAGTCAGTTCAATAACAATATGTTATTGAACCAATAAAGCAACAAACAAACAAATAATATCCCAAATGTTGTTTTTGTTCGTTCATAAGTTGTGCGACAATCGGCTCCATATTACTCAATCGTCGATAGCCTTGCCAGGTGGATCCAATCAAGATTATCCCTAGTATAAGATCTTCTTCATTTGTTTTTTGGTATTTAATTTACCTCTAACTATTCTAAAAGTTTCCACCCAGCAGATATCTATAGTAAGTATAAAGTAATACTTACGTAGACTTACGTACGTAGTATATTATTTACTCTATGTTAATACCTTGTAATTTAGAACAGTTTATTTTAAAAGATAGATTTTTTCAGTTTTTCAGTTCAGTATCTTGTATGTTTTCAACCCAATAGGTACTCCCAATAACTGTTTCTACAGACACGAAGCTCTGTTATCTATTATTATCTTTTATCTTAGCATGTCCCATTTGACCAGTACCTCGGTATTCATAGAATTCCGGCTTTGGCTCAATGGTATTTGTTGTAAGTTCCCTCGCACAACGTGCCCTATCGTCACGTTCGCTGAGTAATACCAACAGGAATTCAAAACCTATACAAATGCATTATTGTCCATGGTCGCAACCACGTTGGATGTACTCACTGGCGCCAGTTGTAAGTGACACGTCATTAAATAATTTTGCGAATATTTTGTTTTATACTTTGTCCTCCCTCAGATATATAAGCGTTGGATAAACGATTAGGTACATTTTTGCCTTATCTCAACAACCTATTATTATGAGTATTCGGTCTGTCTATAAATTTTGTCATTAGGGTATTTACCCCATGAAACAGAACAAGGTCTGAACAGGGGACCTAAAAAGGAATCCATCGAGGAAATATCCCTATAGAGTAGTAATACTAAACAATATAATTCCACAACTAGTCACAGTGATTTGTCACTGAATTTGAACAGTAAGGACCACTCGCTGCCTCGTGTGTTTATGACTTGGCCAATCAGAGTGCATGCGTCCTTGTCTTAACCAATCAGCACGCATTGTCGGTGGTGGGAAAATATATATTCTATAGGTTAATTGTTCCATGAAGGAATCTAACTAAAGCAATATTGTTCATGGAATTGGAAATTGAATTTACAGCAGATCTTATGCAATTCATCAATTCCGAGTCTTGGAATAAATTGAATTGTATATAATGAGTTAAGTACTGATAGGTACGCAATTCCAATATTTTATTTTATTAAAAATATTGGAATTGCGTAAGATCTGGCGAGAATTCTAAAAAATGAATTGCATTAGCAATATTGCTCAAGCGGCCTTTTTAGACCTCAGCCTGTAGTTTTTTTTTGATATTCCTGTTGTTGAGAGCATTTATTTACTTTTACTTGATACAAAGGTATTGTTGAATGACTTGGCCTTCTATTAACCCTTCGCCGCAGAACAAGAGTGCCTTGAGACTGAGAGGCGGATCACGCGGAAATGCTGGTAGATAAAGGCTAATATTCACCACTGACCTTTATCGTCGTACGACTCATAATACAAGAGTGAACCATTTACCAAACAATCGCTTATTATATTACATACTTAGCAACAGTTTTAGCATAAGCTCATGTTAAAACAAAGGAATGCCCACAGACATAAATCTAAATAAATAGATAACGCAAGGCCCTCCATCCCGTGCTCCATCCGTATGAAAACCAAGCGTAGTACTTATTTTATTTCTATGCGTGTACCTAACTCTTTTTGTACCTACCATAATGTCACAAGATTGATTTATTTAGGCTGGTACACAGGGCTCGCATTAGATTTTTAATGTGAAATGAAGCTATCCTTGTCAGCTAAATATATCCCTCGCTACACATCTCTGGTGGACATGCAGCCTTATGCGAGTTCCCTGTCCGCGCGAAACAGTTTCAAAAGAAGAACATTGTGCCCATTGTGCCCCAGATTTTGACACGCGAAGTACATACACTCGCGGCATCTATTTAGATGTATATCTGTGGGGATGCCCCTTTTCAGGAGACGTTCACAAAAATAACAATCTAAAATGTTAAAATAAGAAATCATGGAGGTTGGAATGTCCGAAAAGACCTTTATTAAGAATTTCAAGTTCTCAAAGCTACAGATTATTTTATTGTATTGTAAAACCACTTAGTAATCACGGTCACAGGCGCACAAAGCGCATCGCATGACAAGGATGAATGATCCCTGCGGGACCATGAATGGTGGCAGTGGTACTCGTCAATGGCAGCAGTCGGCTATCCCAGCTAATTGATACGGCCTCGAGTATGCGCGGACCAGTAATTATCACCAGGCCGCACTAAACACACGGTCACGTGATCCCAGTCTGCCCCACATTGTGCTCAGGGACATGTAGGTACCTATAGTATGTTTGTAGAGGCGTTATTTTCTTGGTTTCTATCGTAGGTTGTTAAGTACATTAGGTATATATAAATATTCCCGAGTAATCTCAAGTTGCGAGTAGGTTGTTGTTGTATGTTTGTCCTGTTCGTGGGTGGTTAGTTACTCCGATCCCACAGGTGCGCGCGCATACATTTGATTAACGTGGAATGTTGTTTGTTTTACCATAGAATAACTAATATTAATAATACAGAAGATTCAATATCCCAAAAAGTCTATAAAAATATATATTTTCGTAAGATAACGCAAGTTCGGGATATGGACCTAAATCACAAAATGTGTAACGAACGCGGCGATGCAATGTACCTACATAATTTACTTGCGCAGCCAATAAGGTACCTAGGTTGTATCGCCGCGTATGATTTGGGGTACCTATCCCAATTCCCAACCATGGCCCAGCGCTAAAAAAACAGAAAATTCCTTAATCATAGTAAGATTTATTAATTATAATGCTCATTCAAAAATAACATTCCTTCAAAATGTAGTACAATTTTTGACGCCTTATTTATGAAAAGTTAGTTTTTATAGGTTCTTTCTACTTTCTCAGCAATATTTTTTTTCTCCCATATCTTTTAGTCTTTTCATACAAATTGACAATAATAATGCGGCTGAACAATTTGTGGTTCAATTATTGTAATTTTCTAACTTTTATGTATTTTCCTATACCTTCTTCACAGCGTTTAAAACGGCTGCTATTTTGTTTCAATGTGACGTATATACGCAACCTGATAAATAATTTTAATAGATAATTTATAGGAAAACATGAACATAAAATTTGCGGAGTTATAGCATTAAGCAGTTCGTATAACTGTGTGCCTGGATCCTTATCAATAACATTTTCAAAATTTTGTGTGAAAGCGTTTTCGAAGTATTGGATACATTTAATAAATTCTTTAGGAGGCATTTTCAAGCTACCATAAAATGCAAAAGTCTTGTTGCTTGATTCAAATTTAGTAAATAATTTTGTTTCACGTAAACTTGGAACTGAATTTAGAGCTTTCTGCATGGCAGGACACTTGTGTTTAATGAAGCACTTGAATAGTAGATAACCTGATACATAGATCAATGCATTTTTCGCAGGCAAGTCCATTTGATAGTCCGTTTCGCCATCTAAAAATACAGCTGATGGTAGATATAGTTGGGGCTGAGTAGATGCGCATGTAAATCTTATGTTTATAATTTCTTCAGCTTTGACCAGTATATCACAAATATCAAGTTCGCAGCTAGGATACGGCGAATCTATCACCATGTTACGTACAAACAGTTTCGAAAACGCTCTTTGGAACTGAATCGGAGTAGGTGGGCCGCAGGCACCGCTCAGCTGGTTAATAGAGTTACAAAAATGTTTTAAGTTGTCATGGTTTAATCTTCGTGTAAATAGGTAAGTGAACCCTTCAAGTTTCATGTCTTTGTATAGCATTTTAATTGCTTGAATAGATATCTGGAATTTCTCTATTAATAAAACATGAGCTATGTTATCCATTTCAGATTTTCCATGAATGGCCTTAGTAGTAGCAAACATCTTTTGAGCATCGGTAAGAACTTTATCTTGGTTATTGGATAATCTAAAAGCAGTTTTGATTGTGTTCGAGTTCAATACGTCAAATAGGTTATTCATTAGCTCAATAAAATTCGCAGTCGGTCTAGCTTCTTCTGGAAGTCCGTTTAAGTCGATATAAGTGTGAAGTGCAGTAGATACTGTACGACTGAATATTTGCACAGCATATTGAACGTCCATTTTATTTGCCTTATTTGGATCGATATGAGAATCTGTAATTTTCGGTATAAGTTTATTTTTCTTCACTTTTTGGCCATCGTAAAGTTGTTGTATATAATGCCAAGATACTATTTCACTATCAAGAGAGAAGTCACTGGCCTGTATATTATTGCGTACACATTTAATTAAGTCTGGCACATCAAAAATGTAATAAATTTTAGTATCTTCATACATGAAATATGGTTTATCCACAGTCACCATTTTCACATGTTTAACAAAATTGTCGAAATAAGAACTTTGGTCCGAAATAACAGCCTTTATCTTAACGCCTATGCCAGAAAGCCTGGCAATTACTTCGTTTAACCATAAGTCAAGGTCTTCATAATGATTTTCACATCCAAGCAATGCGTACGTAATTGGATGTTTCCACTCAAAAAACATTCCTTGAAGCATTATTATATAAGCATTGCTGGAAATTTCCAGCGATTTTTTACCATTTATATTATGAAAACCAGTCACTTCGTCTATTTTCGTGTCATAATATAAGTGTCTCTTAAGTTCCATCACATCGACACACATTGTACAGTACCGTGCGGTATCAGGGAGGAGTTTAATTTTTTGTTCCAAACTTTCAAGTACTCGATTATCCAATCTTGGAGGAATGTTAATTTTGAACCTACTTAAGGTACTTTTACTGGGCAGTTGTAATACTGTTTGTAAGGATCGGTAAGCATGGGGACTGGAATAATGAAAGTTCAGTGCAAAATGTATATATTCTGCATTGTATCGATTTCCTTTTTGTTTGTTTTGTATATCATACTGCCACTCAGTTAACTTGCCGAATGTTTTACTGATTTTGTCATTAGTAGTGAGGATATTCATTATTTCTTGACATTTATCTCGTTGGTTTTTAAGTTTAATTTTAGCAATAGGTAATTTCGATGTTTCTGCTTGCATTTCCATTTCTGTTTGTATTTGAGTGCAATCTTGCGATTGGGATGGTAATTTTTTAATTGGCATTGAATCGCTTTTAAGATGTTTCACAATCTTAATCGCGGAGTCTTCAAAATGAGCTGAACAAACTACATAGCTTGTAAATTTTAGATCTTCTCTCTCTTCTTTATGTAATAAATCTCCCCTATCAATTAATTGCAGCCATTCTCGGCGTCTGAAAATGATAAAATAGCCATAGTTACGGGCAACATAACTTATCTGAATTTTCATAAATAAGATAAATACCTTACCACTATTTCATAATTTCTTATCTTCGTGAAAATCCAAGTCGTCAATTTATTGAAGTTTTTTCTTTTTCAGTGCCAAGTATTATTTGAACTAAAACTACATAAGTTCTAAGAATAATACTCTAAAGATTATAAGTTCACTAAGTGGTCGTGAACTGGCCTAATCACCCTACTTCGTTTCGTATGAAGCTGTCCTCAATAGGTATTGTATAGTGATATGATAATAGTCAAAGTAAAAAGTATACAACATTAAAGGCGAATAGGTATTTAATTAATATAAATTTAATGGTAAAAAATCTTACCTTTTGTTTTCCTTAGGCAGTTGAAAGAAATTAATGTTTGGGTTATCATCTTTATTAGGACAACCAAATGCAGCACAGTACTTCTTCTTCTTACGGTCGGACAACATGATTTAATAGCTGTGGGAAGTTGTGACCTTGAAGTAACAAAAAATCGCGTTCGTAAGGCGCCAACTATAACTTAATACTCGCGACGAAGTGCATTGGAGACAGGGCGTAGCAGCCAACTGAATAAAATAAACCACTGCGCAGGGGCCCTCGCCCCGCGCCCCTCGTGCCCCCGCCATGCTGCTGGCATATTATTATTTTGTCGTTCGACACCGCCCGCCGTCAGTATATCCGTTAGTGGTAAACGATTTGTTAAGGTAATCTGCAGCGATTCATTGAATTAGTGTATTGTGGTTTGTGGAGTTGCTTGCTCCGTCCGTTGATTGTTCAGCATAGATTGGTGAATTACCGTTTGCCATTTCTGTGCTGTGTATAGCTTATAATACGTAGTATCTATCTATTCACACACATATTATACACCCTCTCAAACACACACACGCACATACACATTTATCTAAAATCTGTTATTATGTTATTTCCAAAAATGTCAATATTATTTAAATTATGTATCTTTATCACAGTGTAACTAAATTGTAAACAACACAATAGAGTAAAGTGTCCTTACTAAATGTTATATTATTAAAACCCAGCACATTTTGTAGGTACTCACCTGGCGGAGGGGAGAGGCCTAATGCTTGCTTATGTCACAGGCTTACCTAGTATAGGCATTAGGTGCTCAACCGAGCAACTATAATTACTAGCTGGGATCCTTTCTATTGTAAATTTATATCTACACATATATGTCATATTAGCTGCACTTTTTAACCGACGAAAAAACGGAGGAGGTTTACAAGTCGACGCGTATTTTTTTTTTTTTTATGTATGATCACGCATATCTTTTTACAGAGTTGTCCGATTTTATTGGATAGGGTATACCTCGAGGTTGGTCCCATATAAATTTGGGTGCAAAAAACCTACCCTAAGGGTGGGAAAATAGGGGTGACCTACAGATTTTAATGCTGAATTGTGTATTACATCAAAAGAAATCAAAAATTAAGCATGTAGTAATTAGTAGAATACAAAAAATTATAAAATAAAAACTTTTTACAAAAAAATTAAACCACCGAAAAAACTGAAAAGCAAAAAATAATTTTGAATATACTTAACTTGGAATTTTATAAGGTTTTGCAGTCGGGGATACATAAATATTACAAAAAAAATACTAGAACTACGTAGGTTATTGGTTTATCCCCGACTGCAAAACCTTATAAAATTCAAGTTAAGTATATTCAAAATTATGTACACTTCTTTTGTCGTGTTTTTTTTTTTTTTTTTTTTATATTTAATGGGTTTACGCTTGACCGCAATCCCGCCTGATGGTAAGCGAAGATGTAGTCTAGGGTGGACCGCGCGTACCCATAAGATGCCGGTTCACTCTGGCCTTGAATATACCCATGTTATACGTGTCTGGAAACACGTTGTCCGGGAGAGCATTCCACAGCTTGGCCGTGCGTATAAGGTAAGAGGAAGCGAAACGCTTGGTACGGCAAGACGGAATGTCGACGACGAAGCGGTGGAGACCCTCCCGACGCTTAGTGGTCCGATAGAAGAACGGGGATGGGGGGACAAGATTATGGAGTTCCTTATCGCATTCTCCGTGGAACAATCTGTAGAATACCGTCAAACTTGCAACCTGACGCCGATGATCCAGGTTTTGCAGTTTCTTGCTCGTTAGGTCGCTATCGTCGATTATCCTTCGAGCGCGTCTATCTAACGAGTCCAAAGTTGCAAGTTGATATTTGGCTGAGCCATCCCACAGATGAGAACAGTACTCCATGCAAGGTCGTACTTGAGCTTTGTATAGATTTAGAAGCTGTTCCTTTGTGAAGTACCGTCTCACCTTATTCAGGATACTAAGTTTTTTGGCAACAGTCTTAGGAACACCAGCGTTAATCGCCTTTAGTTCTGACGAGCAGCCATCGATGACCACTCGGATAGACCGTCCACTCAGGAAATCGGAGACCCAGGCGCACAAACTAGAGGGCAGTCCGTATGAGGGAAGCTTGCTGAGCAGACTATCATGCCAGACCCTGTCGAAAGCCTTCGAGATGTCTAGTGAAACTGCTAATGCTTCACCGTGTTTCTCAATGGCCTCGCCCCAGAGGTGGGTGGCTAGCACTAGGAGATCTCCTGTAGATCGATCAGGACGAAAGCCGAATTGGCGATCACTCAGGAGATCATTGTTTTCTAGGTAGCCAAGAAGTTTGGCGTTCAATACACGCTCCATAATCTTGCAGAGTATGGAGGTGATTGCGATGGGTCTATAGTTAATAAATATTATTATATTCTATTCTATTATTATTAAATCTATGATGCAGTAAGCCTAGCGAGTTCAATTATGATTTTCTCGTAATCCTCAAAATAAAATCATTTGTTTGCATAGAATACAGGTTACGTAGACGTGTCGTAGTTACTAGTTAGGTAGTAAATGGTGAGGGGAGTGGGCTGCCTATTATCTACACCTGACTAGGTAATAAATTTTATTCCGATTAAAAACTGCCATTTACTTTACCCATCCATAGAAATAAATGTTGAGGTAACCAAACTTTACCGTTGCTGTGGGTATTGGCTATATGTAAGTATTACCATTATCCACTCCACACTATACCTACATTAATCATTAATATACCTACATAAAAATGACACCTCACTGACATTAATAAACTACAAAATTCCACGCAGGGGTTTCACCGGGCGGAAACTTGTTTGTAGTTTATAGTGAAATCTAAGTATTACTCAGGATAAAAAGAATCATGTGTGTCCACAATTCATTAAAATCCGTTCATTAGTTGTTGAGTGAAAGAGTAACAAACATCCATACATCCTCACAAACTTTCGCGTTTATCATATTAGTTGGTACTGATGGAAGTAGGAAGTAGATACCATACTCCAGAAGAATTCATCATTTAGACATAGAACCTACCTTCTAAATATTATGAGATAAGCAATCCAGAAATGTGAATGGGACGCATGCAGTCAATAGAATTCCTATCGCTGTAAGTGGGTACCTACCTACCTACATATATGATTGGGGTAGTCTATCTACTGTTTGCATGTGTGTTCATAAACTTACCTAGTTTGTTGCCGTTATCTGATCCCAGTAACAAGTAACTCATACATAAAGCAGTAACTCAACTAAATGGGCCTAACCTTCTGATAATTAGTATTTATGTTTCATCAGTTCGTTTAATGTCAAACCACTTATCAGATATAATTCTTATTTATTATTTACATGATTTGATGTCTCTGACCTCAGCTTCTACCTATTACCAGAATATAATTAGTCGATTGATGTGATAAAACTTTGGTAAAAAAATACTGATGACGTGGGTACAGAAAAGTTGTTCATCGAAGAGACAAGTATGTAGGTACTTAAAAGAACAATAATATCCTGGGCCATTCCTCACACACGGCTACCCGACCCCAAACTAAGCAGAGCTTGGACTATGGAAACCAGATAACTGATATACTACATAATACAATACTAATTACACCCAGACTCAGGACATGCAGACTGGGACATGCACACAAATGCATGTCCTGGGTGTGAATCGAACCCAAATTGAATAAATGGCTTTGACTTTGTGATTTAAGTAGCGGCCCGTGGGACAGAGCTAAAATCTGAAAGTGGCCCAAGAAGAAGAAAAAGTATGAGTATAGCTGCCAAGGTTATCTGCGTACCCATGTAACAGACAGACAGAGTTACTTTCGCATTTATAAATAACTAGCTGTCCCCCGAGAGTTCACCTGCGATCCCGGGATAAAAAGTAGACTATGTCCTTTTCCATACCATAGGCTATCTGCACGCCAAATTTCACAATGATCCGTTGAGTAGTTGAGGCGTGAAGGCGTAAAAAACAAATAAACAAAAAAACTCACTTTCGCATTACAATATTAGTTAGGACATTAGTATGGGGATGTGTCGACGCATGTTTCAATCGATACAACTAATTTCGATGATATAAAGGCATGGTTCGTATGAAGTGGACACACTGCTATTAGCTTTAAATGAACTGTGCTCATACTGTTATCGTTGTCAGCGAGTCGTGTTTTGTTTGCATACGTTAACACTAGAGGTCGATATTTAGGTCGAGACCAATCGAGCGGTGACGGTACATAAAAATGTTTTTGTGTCGTTTGTCTTGTATCTGCTAGGGCTGTCGCAGTAGAAGTAGATGTCTCGACGAGATTCGAAAGCAGTCAAAGCTAGGTGCTAGACATCTTAAACCCCACTCATTGTGAAGGAGTAGGGAGTTCCTACCATCCACTAAATAAAAGATTGTGTTAAATGGCGTTTTTGCTTTTATTGAAGACTAACTTTTACCCGCGACTTCGTCTGCGTTAACTTTAGGATTTGACTTTAGAATTTGACTTTAAAAAACAGTGTGCAAAAATGAATAGGTATATTCAATATTGACAAATCTGTAATTTTTTACACCAGTGATAGTCCATTGTAACACAATTTGCAGCCCCTAGTATGTGTAAGTTTGAAGTACTACCAGCATTACTATCTACACATGTTGTCCATAAGAAATAAGTAAGACCCGGGATCTTGCTCTATTACACCGGGACTGCAATTTCATCTTCCCTCCACCACAGTGAAGAGGTGGACTGTATTTATTGCAATTTAGATCTGTAGACAATATTGACTGTGTTTTTTTCCGCCAGTACGTGTAAATTTTGTGCACTCAAAACTCTTGAACAACCAACATATAGCTGACCATGTAAGAAGCACGGCGTACCCAAATGAATTCCTGATACTTTTAGCGTTTGGCCCTGAGATTTATTTATGGTCATGGTAAATGCCACCTTCAGCGGAAATTGAAGCCTCTTAAATTGAAATGGCAGATTGTTTGGAATAATTGGAATACGCGGAATCAATACGCTCTCTCCTTTAGCTGCTCCAGTCAGAATAGTGGCCTTTATAATATTCCGCCCCGGCTCTGTGATGCGAAGCCTGGTACCGTTGCACAATCTGGGTGCATCAAGGTTACGCATGACCAAAACTGGAACGCCTACCTTCAGCTCCAGTTTATAGGAAGGCACGCCCGTTAATTTATGGAGTTCAGAAACTCAACGGGGTAGGCAGTACTGTCGTCACTGGTCATTACGGTGTCCATAGATAAGTATATATTAGATTCACTGACTACCATGTCCATTATTTTTTTATAAATGTGATTGACGAACTTATTTTTAGGCGACAACACTGCCCTCTCACATAACCACTCTTCATTGAATATATTGTTCTCCAAATATGGGAAAACGCATGAAATAAGCTCATCCTCTGATGCCACTGAATGACAAAATTAATTTGTGAATTGAATTTTGCCGTCTGCGTCCGTTTCCAGTCGACCCTCTCCGATTTGAAGTAGTTCACTGGCATAGGCACTTGATTCATGGTAATTATAGAGTTTGACGCGCATGTTGCACGTGAGGTGTATCCTTTCCACGCTTTGAGACATGCGTTCATTTCATCTGCAGGTGTACCCCTCTCGATAACTGGCAATGTTTGTCTAAAATCGCCTGCGAGCAAAACGACAACGCCGCCCATTAGAGCCTGATTGTCACGGAAGTCCTGTAGGCTGCGGTTTAATGCCTCTACCGCATGCTTGTGCGACATTGTGCACTCGTCCCATACGATCAACTTGCATTGCTGCAAGAGAGCACCGCGACCGCTACTTTTGCTGATGTTGCATGTTAGGATTTTTTCGCTTGATTAACTGGCAACTTGAAAACAGAATGAGCAGTCCGTCTACCGTTGAGCAACGTTGCAGCAATACCTGAAGAAGCCACAGCCAAGGCTATTTTGCGGTCTTTTCGGAGTCGGGCTAATAATAGATTTAGCACAAATGTTTTGCCCGAACCCCCTGGTGCGTTAAGAAAGAAGAATCCTCCTATTCCACTATCTACGCGCCGCAGAATCGTGTCGTAAACTTGCCTCTGCTCGGGAAGCAAATGTGGTGCCATTTCACTGACATGGGCCTCTAGGAGTGCGGCGTTGTAGCTCAGCTCCGTTTTAAAAGCTCACCTTTAAAATTACAATGATATCAATAAAGGTGATATTTCTAATCCATGCTGTAGGTAGGTACTTAGTCCAAATAGTCGTGGACCCAATACTTACCGGCGCGGGTCCTACTTACGTCCTAGGTATATACTTACTGTACTTACCATACCAAGTATGTTTGCTATGGTAACTAACGGCTTCCAATCATTAGGAAATAGAATCATATTTTCCAATGTCAGGAAAATCTAGCTCAGATTGCATTTACATTCATAGTAGGTACTTACAATAGTATAACGTATTAGAACATTTTTACAACTATTATCACAGGTGCATGAAGGATAATAATTATGACTCATAATTGCCACTTCAATGAAATAGCGAATGCGTTGGTTTTACAATTATTGCTATACATAAAATTTTATTGCTCGTTTTTTTTATCTATGACTTTTCTGTTACCTGCGTAAATCTAAGGTTATGTTGTAAATAAACATTTATTTGTATAACATATCTATTATACACATCATTAGCTCGATAATTTATAATTTGTCCGCTACGTTTTGTTATGAAAGACATACAAAATATTGGATATAGTCAATTCTAATAATTATAAAAAATACCTAAAACTTATATAGAATTAAATTACATTTTTCTCAATTAATAATTTAAATAACCTCTTTGTTCTTATTATACCTACTTACTACTTATGACTTACTTAGTACCGTTAGGTACACTGCATAGATTACTTTATAAGTTTATGTTATTTTGCGTCACAGAGAATTGATTCCCTGCTACCGATTCGCTTATTTCTTACTTTCTTTCTTAGATTAATGAATAACATTTGTTGAATTTTGACCCCCACCTATCTTTGTTCTTACTTGTTGACCAGCAACTCTACCAATGTGACCCCTAACTAAAACACCCCTAATTTCCCATAATCTACTAAATGCGTCTATTACTTAATTATAATCTACGTACTATATTTTTACATCCATAAAGCACATCAGATTTGTTTGTAATCCTACACTCTACTTTAGTACCGTAGGACCATTCATGCTCGCTGACGACGTATTTCCGTCAGCAACACTGCATATCCGGCCGAGTTGCGCGCGCGCCGCTTCGTTGCTGATAAACAAAGGGTCAAAGGAACTTCCGCTCCTAACTATAAATGTTTGTAGACACTCTACAACATCAGCATTTTGAATATATTATATGTCGACGGTGTAGGAAGGTATAGTAATATAGTAATAACCCAGGAAAAACCTATCGGTGGCGGATAAATAAGTATGTTATTTATTGAACTATAATTCGTCATGAAGTGCTGTAGTTTACGTTCTACTTTCAACCAAAATTGAAAAATGTGTAATGAACACGGCAATGCAACGCATCGCATACGCACCTCACTCACTGGCTGCGTCAGATTTTTTTTACTCCAAAATTTATGAATATTCAAATTCAAATTCAAATTCAAAATCATTTATTCAAATAGACCTTCGCAGGCACTTATGAAAAGTCTGACTCTAATACTCTAATACCGGTTCGGAAGGTTGCATTTGCTGAGAAGAGCCGGCAATAAACTCAGCAATTACTCTTTTCAAAACAAGCTTAGATTAATTACATAATATTTACATTCTAATCGCACTGACAACAATTGCGTGCCCCGGCGAGGCGGCAAAACTACAAAGTAGTCTGAATCTATATTTAATACGTAAATAAATACATAAATGGCAAACTTAAGCAGACCAGCCCCCACAAGCAGCACCTGTTCACAAGTATGACGCGTGTGGCAGCCATCGCCCTCCTCGCCATATTGGAGGGAAGTGAGCGACCCGTAATACTTATATGCTACTGTATAACCATTTGCCGTTCAAACAATTCACAGCCACAAACTTAGCATTGGCTTATTGTTAAAACTACTTTAGTAGGTATTAGACGTTTATTTTAAACTAACAAGGTATGCAATTTTGTAAGTAGACGCTCATACAGCTCATACAAATGTCGGTAGCCAACGTTGCATCACGCAAATAATGAACAATTAGCTTAATTAATGTGAACCGTTGGTTCGATGAACTTTATGAACAATGTTACAATAAATGCTTTATCCTCAATTCAAGACCTTATTATTTACATGAAATTCATAAATGGCTTATGATAATTAAGTTTTATCACGTTTATATTTTACAAACAAAGGCAATCACAAATGTAATTTGCATTTTTTTATTTTATAAATCTTATAAAAAAATAATTTAATCCTGTGTTCAATTAAACTTGTAGCGATATCTATCAGCCATCTATCAGTTACACTAAGATAGTGCACACACAGAAAGATAGATGGCGCTACAACATCCTGCATCGCGCTTACGAAGTATCTTCGGCGATCAGCACTATGTATCAGTGGTGTAGCTTACTCTTGGAGGGCCCTTGTATCACTGCCTGACTGACTGCGGTGAAGTCCAAATTGGGGGGTACTAACAAAACACTCACTAAAGGTGTAACAGAGAACGCACACGGGCGCGGCGGGTCGTGAGTGTCGCACTCTCGTGGTCGTGACGCTATGTCAGCCAAAATTTATCATCTGTATTAAAACAAACTAATTGCACAAAACATTTTAGGATATGTAATGTTAAAATATGAAATGTGGTCAATTGTAATAATGAATGTCTAGTGTTACTCTAGATAGTAAGTATAGGTCGGTTAACTAAAGCTGGCACGTTCAACACATTTACAAGTGCCGTTTGTGTCGTTACAAGTCCGTCTCTTTCACGCGCGGTCAAACTTATGAGTATGAAAGAGACAGTTATTATTTTGCTTTTGCTACTGCTCATAGAGTGGTATTTTTCTAATTAGAATCAATAATGCTATAAAACATACTCAATCGTGAAATTGCATATGTATGAGTACTGTGAACGTGCCAGCTTTCGGTAACCAACTGTATTCATTATACAAACATTTATTTTGCACCTAATAAAATCCTGCTGCCTCATAACCACTTCTAGGACTAACAAACAAAGCAAGACACAGGCAATGAAATTACTAACCAAAAAATCAATGAAAGCTCTTTTAAGTCTTCATATACTTTGATATGCCCGACTCATTGTTGCTCAAGATCTTAACCTTTTAACTGACAAAGGGATCAACCGATAATCATTCCCATGTCCACCAGGTCATCACTCAGCGCTGAGATGAAAGCTTGGTCGGCTTGACAAAGCGAGCTAATGAAAGCCACGGCGCTCATGTGACAAATGAGCCTGCCCGCATTGTTGTCCAGCTTTGTTAGTGATGCAGATCATGAGAATGAACGTGGAATGAACCAGGCACTGTATGTAGGTAAGTATGTGTATCAAACGGCCACACAGTTGACACCCTCTTTTTATTATAATATCATTGGTTGACACTAGTTAGTTTTTCATCTTTATTTTAGTCTGATCGAGTCTGTATCTACACCTTGGTATATAATATTGTGTATGTATGTATAGCACTATGTTTACAGAGGGTAATCAATAGAACTTTTTAAAAATATATACGCATGCGTCAGTTTCAGCCATTGTCAAATCTGTAAATTACCGTACTAATTATTAATCCATGGGATTTCTGTGAATATACTGAAAAATATCTGGCAATGCATTCCATGTTTCCAAAAGGTACTTCATACAGATACCGTAATTTAAACGTAATATATAATATAGACTTTCGTACAGATCCAGGATACCTATTGGAGTATTCACGTCATTGCTGATATTTCTCGGGATCGCGCGGTGGTTTTCCCCGGGTGGTAAAAGCCCGCTGCCCATACGAGGTATTTTTGATACTACATAGTTGAATGTAGGGTTGATTCAAGTACCATTCATTTATCAATCCAGTAGGTACTTATCTGAAACCTGTTTAATTTAGTTAATGAATAATATAAATAGGAGAAAATATCTTGAATTTCGATTATTAAAGTCAAAGTACCACCTAGTAATGATGTCTGATACTTAATATACTATACCTACCTACATTAATTTCCAATTTCGATGTGGCCAAGAGATTATTGCCTGACCTAAAACATAAATGTTATGCAACAATTTTTACATAAAAAAAACAAATCGCAAGAGAAAATTTTATGGTAAGTAAATGATTATGAATCTAAGGGAAACTTATTTCCGAGGAAGCCATGCAGTTCCCGAAACTTTATAACACTATTTCGAAGCGAAGTTTAGCGAACTGCGTAAAAATACTTTGGTACCGGCATAAGTCGAAACTTTACTTTGTATTTAACATCAACAACCAGGTTAACCTAGGTTTTTATTTCTGATCTTCTTTTAGTATGTATCGTATTCATGTTAACAGAAAAACAATAAAAGACAAGAGGGGAACGATCTACATTATACACCGCACATCTCGTTACGTTCTGTTTTATGAAAATTTTATTTTAAATGTCTTGTTTTGTATTTGAATGAGGTCTTCTTGTTTATTCACTGTCTATTGCGCAATTTCATTTGAATTTATTGCTATTTAGAATATAGTAGAGGATATTTGTTCGGTGTTTTACACTAGCTTTACCTCAGACAGAAAGCTAAAGGTAAAACGGTAGGCATTAGAGAAATAAATCTTGTTCAATTAGTTGCCCATTTAGAAGTAAGACTAACCAAAAAAGGTAATACCTACGTTGCTGTAACAGTGTAATTAGGCATTTGAGAATTTCAAAATCAACACTTACAGAGGGCCAAGTCTATTATTTTAAATCAAAAATGTTAATCTGACACGATTTCATTACCAATTGCCAATGAGCCAATGCGCAATTTATGATTTTCGACGCTATTGAATTAGTGGACTACCAAAATTGACAAATCTGACAGTTTTTTTACATCACTTCATTGGAACATAATTGTCATAGCAGACTTGTGCACCAGATCATTTGTCTTCTGCCTGTTGTTGGTAATCTCTAGTAAGTAACAAGTAATATCCAACAAAAGTAATACCATACCACGATCAGGAATAGGTCCTGTACCTATCCCTGATCGTGGTTATAATTACCAATACATGACTCCACGTGCAAATGTTAAGCTTCTGTTCTTTGCACGAGATGTTGACTTGGCACCAATTATTACCTTGATAATAAGCCACATGTGCCCTACATTAGCTAATGTTAGCTACGTCAAAGCAAACAGTCCCCGTATCTCAGCTCAGACTAGTTTATTTTCTGTGTCATGGAGAGGGAATTATAATTAGTAACGTAAGCCCGTAGGTAAATAAATGGTCATGTATTTTTCGGACGTCTTCCTGCCATAATTATCTCCATTTTAGATTCTGCCATAGAATCAGAGAGATGTCAGAATTTAAAATGTAGAAATAAAACAAAATTTCTCTCAGACTTCTGACCTTCTGAAGAAGATCGAGCTATAAATTCTAATGTTATTAAAAATGTCCACTAAAAGGTGATTTTTTTTAAGCAAAATAACCATAGCTTAAATATAAAAGATGCTTAACAAAGTCGTGAAATAGCACAATTTTAGGGCAGAGTTCCCAAATTGGGTGTTAACTCCTAGAGTAACATTAGAATTATAGTGAGAAAAACCTTATCTATCCATTATACCATTAATAAAACTTGGTTAGCTAATAAATTGCACAAGATTGTCTCCTGCCCGGTGTCAATTGCGGTTAACATCTAGCCTTGTCCTCAAGATCTAGAATGAAACGGACCTTGCGGATTTCTTGATTGCCACTTATTTATCAACTATAATTATACAGCTAACTTGATTGAGTTGATACCAATTTCTTTATATTGATGCTTTAAACTATAAACACAATTTCTTCAACTTATCCACGGTAAAAGTTTTTATGTAGTTAGATTGGATTCATTATCATGTTCAGCAAATATAGTAATCGGGTTTCCGTAGTGCAAGCTTTGCTAAGTTTGGGTTTAGATAATATGTGTGAAGAATTTTCGAGGATTATAAAACATATATACAAAAGGTACATATTTCCTCGGTAAAAATTTATGAAAAGCTATAATTTTTTTGCGATTTCGAAATTGTTCACATAGTGAAAGTTGATAGTTGATACAATATGAATACTTTACGTGGTTTCATTTATTGTCGTATTATCGTATCTACCCCGTAGTATAATTAATATTGTCAGAAAAGTAAACTTGCTAAGTAGGCATCTATTGAGTGTGTTCCATTGAGTCAGCTTAGTGTTGAAATAAACTCGTTATCATCATATTGTATTAGTACGTTTAGTGCATTTGTATAAAGCGGCGTCCTCAAACTGACATTGTTATGAAGTACTGAGCTAACGACTTCTGAAGACAATGGAGCATTCAACTGCAGAGTGCAGTGCTATCGTGCCGCTGCGCAGTTATTCTGCATTATCAGTTAAGGACCTCTTCATTTTCCCTCCTTATTTGATTACCTTATGTATGTATTATGCATCTGAAGTCCCCCTACTTTAACACGTTTATTTCGTACTCTATACTTAGTTATTCTTTGTCCTGATTTGAGGACAACAAGGAGTAAGTACCTAGTAATAAGCAAGTGATGACTGATCGGTTTTCGAAATACGTGCATCGGTTTTCGAAATACGTAGATGCTTATTACATTAGACACCAACAGTAAAAACCACACATCAACGTAAACCCAAGTGAACTTAGTTTAAAATTCCACGTTGCCGCTTTAGTCACCTGGGAAATAAACTAGGTTCTTTCTTTTACTCTGAACATACCTTATGTTTGACAACAATCTCACCCAGATATCATCACTGTAAGTGACGATATGGCCTTAGGAGGTAAGCACACAAATCCTTGGAGGGACTGGATCTGGTTCTCAAGTGCAACTGCACTGGTGGTAGGCATAAATCTGACGGGGATTCCATTGGCGATTCTGAGCTATCCCCCTTATTCATAATAAAGTTATCAAACGTTGATTAGCTAAAATTCCGAAGACTTTATCTGACAGGTGACATTTGGTGATCAAAAGAGTGAGACGGGGCACACTATTACACTGATTTAGTTAAAAAGCGATTATGAATAAGGGGGTTATTCAATATGCCCTATATTGATAAGTCCATAAATTAGTATATTATTTCTACATTCCTCAAAATGTCCTTACCGTAATAATAGCTTCCTTGTATTGTCTTGAGTTGCTCATTTGTAATCTACCCACACACTACAGTAACAAACCAACTTACTGCGCTGGGTCTACTATGGTATAATGGTTACAGTATAATTATATTAATTTGTGTTTTCCGATTGTCGGGAAACCGTTGGAGCAATTTAAATGTCTATTTATAGAAGGTATCTAAACACCTCGCTAATATGTAGTTTTGTTAAACAAACTCCTCAGTTTACGGCTGGGATTAAACAGGAAACGATTAACTAAATTTAGAGCGCCATGTGCTTTGCTTTTGGGCACCTCCACTTTGATAAAGAATTGTAAACAGGTGGTTTGTGTAGGCATCATTTATAGAACAGAAAGTTTAAATGATTTTCTTGCTTGAGAATTTCAAAGGTATGTAATCAAGTAATTTTGGAGGGCGATGATAGCTGTGGGTAGGGCAATCGATGGTCATGGGTTCGAAACCCATAATTAACTTTCGGTGGTAGTACCCTACTAGCTACCAAACTACCCTTTGTAGTCCTCGCCTTGCTAGCTCCCACCCTGAAGTTGAAAATCTATCGCAAAGCATCTACCAGTGTGTGATTGTTCCTTTCTAGGTATTGTGAAAGGATGACAACATATTGGCTACCCCCCTCGTATTGACAATGTCCGTAGGTGACGGTAACCACTTCCATCAGGTGGACCGACTCTCTGCTTGTTAACCTGCTGGCTGAAATACCGACAGACGTAAAAGAAGTTCAGACGGAACACGGCCTGCAATAAAAGTGAAGCCCAAAAACTGTCCTCCTATCACGTATAATTACATTACACATACATATTACTTATACGCATAAAAACTCTGCTCAGCCCCAACATTTCATTGCACACATGCGCATTTTTTATCCATAGACAAGTGGCTTCAATTTGCTAAGAGCACTTCCGTCTGAACTTCTTTTAAGTCTGTGGAAATACTTTTTTTAATCTAAAATATAATTTGAAAGTACGCTGAGCTTATGAACTATGTAATGAGATTAAAATTATGACTTGCACATCAGAATCTTCAGACTACGTATAATGGTGTTCTCAGAACCCGACCACCCAGGATAGACTCGTAGGATTAGATGTAGGATTCCCGCCGGCTAGACGTGATAATAATGAAGCACAGCTCGGAACATGGCGGACTGACAAGTAAACTGTCATACTATAATTTCTCGAGTAATGTTGCTTGGAGTGCGAGAGCTGGATAAACAGCTCAATTAACAACAGCTCAAAAACAAAATATAATATTTCTTTCATGTTGTATCTTAGAGCTTCAAAGACAGTAAAGACGGTAAATGAAACAGAATTTGAAAGAAACCGTAGGTTACTCAACGTTTCTACTTCTAAATTTCAATGGGTAACGCTAGCTCAAATTATATATAGCGTACAATAGTTTATTTAGAGGCGGCACCAGGAAAATCTACAGAATAATTAACTCTATCATTTTATTTTTAGTTTCACATCGCACATATATTTATATCATCCTTTTCATATTCCACCTTGTTTGGGCCAATAGCCTCATGATCCTAAATCACCACAGCAAGGGGTATTGACTTAATCACTACGCCTGACTGCTTCTACCTGCGGTTAGTCATCACACTTGAAAAACCCGAAATATGCTGAGTTCAACATTTGTAATCAAAAGAGGTAGGGTACCTCAATCGAAATGCATGCCGAAGTTGTATATTTTAAATTATTTGGATATTGCTCAAGCAGAATTTCTAATGCTGTCCCTGTGACGTCAGTTCGAATCTATGGAATACCGAAAAAGAGATGTATGGATTATGTGAAAGATGATATGGGTAAGAAAGGAGTGGATGCTGGTATGACGGATAGAAGAGACGAATGGAAGAAGCGTACATATTGCGCCGACCACAAATGATTGGGAACAGGACAGGCAGATGATGATGATGTCAGGAAAGTGGCTGTTAACTAAAAACCTAACACTATTATTTCAGACCAACTAAGTCTCTATTTTGTTAGTATTTACACAGATAATTTACAAAATAGAATAAGTAACACATACAAGTATTTACTACATGATAAGGATTATAAAAAGCAATGCCACATGTATGTAAGAGCAGCACTTGAGAACGGCTCGACCAATTTGGTTGTTTTTGTTTTGTTCGAATTGTCAGGACAAAGTTTATACAGTATTACCCAACTGATATGGCGCGTCGTGAATCTTCGTTCGCACAGAAAAGAAAGTATGGCCCCGAAGATTAACGAAAGAATGCTTAAAACTTACAATCAACCTTAGACCACTACTATAAGGTTCATAATACACTGCAGCAGTTAGTTCCGTCTCACTCGCAAGTCACGACCCTCCGCACGGCGCACGCTATCATGGCGGCAGCTGTCGACCAATAGCGTTTCCCGCGCTTTGAAACTGTATCTTCTGCGCAGGTACATCGGTAAGCCATATTTGTTGGGTACTACTGTACCTGTTTATTAATAATAATGATAATATGAGGATAATGTTGCTCGCGTCCGTACGTTCTGCCTTAAACTCCGTACACGTGTCCTCCGGGTGGTGCGAAATGAGCAACGCCCACGTCTGTACGACCCGAACAGATGGGGTTCTCAGCTGGAACTACGGGTCCGGCTGTTTGGATAAGGGTACGCGGGGTCAGGTTGGCCCTCCACCATTGCAAGCCCAAAGGTGGAATCTGACATTGGGATCGGACTCGCGGTGGTCTATGTGGTGGTTGCAGAGGAGTGGCATGTTGTCTGCTCGACTGTGTGTTGGTCGTGCGTCATTCCTCGCGCGCAACAAGTGTCTGAAGTTACCGGCCTAAAGCAAAGGGCCACCTGGTGGTCAGACGCGGGGTTCGTGAGTAACCCTCAAGCAAGTGAGCTCCTGTGAGCGAACTGCATCTCCGGCACTTTCCTGGATAGAAAGTAGAGGACTACCCGTTGGATTAGTTTTCCGGCAACCCAGCTACAGGCATTGTGTAGATGCGTGGATTCGTATTCGGGAGGTGAGCGTGCATGACAGCTCCGGGACCATTCTGGAAAAATGGGAGCCAGCTTATCTGGCGTCCCTAGCGGGGATTGAATCCGCTAGCACCAACAAGGTGCGCTGGTGCCGGTGCTTGCGCTGCGCGTTCTGCGTTAGTGCTTGTACTAGTGCTGGCGTGCTGGGGTGCGTGTTGTGAGCGGCTTTACAGCTCCGGTACCATTCTGGACAAATGGTAGTGAGTGATCACGGTGCGACTCACATTTTCTCTTGAGTACCAGGGGCGAGTACTCTGGCGGCGTGACCTACCGCAGATGGTCCCAGACGCCTCGTAAGGGGTTGCCTGGTATAGTGTGCCGTCTTTTTATATCGAAAGGTGGGTAGAGGTGGCCACTATACAAAATATAAGTAGTTTGAAGAGGGTCTGTACCTGTTTATTAATTCGGAAAAACCACCGGATAATTTTAAAATTTCAACCGGGCGATTCCAGTCACGAATAGCTGTAGTCGCCTTAGCCCTATCAGACAGAGAGTGTCTGCCAAGGGGTTTCCACCGTTTAAAGTGTCTGGCAATGGACGACATAATTCCTAATATTATTCCAAATAAAATATATAAAAACTGACCATTATACTGGTGCAATTTTTGACACCTTTGCTACCTGCTAACTTCCAAAGCCACCGCGATCCAAATTTGGGGATCGTTTTACCTGTTTTAGGGACATACACAGAGAAACTTTCAGGTTTTATAAAATCACGAAATCTCTTGCTCTATAATAGGCCTGTTTTGACAGCACATATACATAAATCTGTCAAAAAGAGACAAACATAGACGTGCGACAAGAAAAGAGTCAAAACGGACCTCTTAGATCTTGCAGACTTTAGTAAAATAAATAAATGGTTACTAAATTAATCAAAAAAATAGCAACATAAAATATTTTTACACATTTATTCATGTCCGTGCCTTACCGATGCACGTGCACCCAGTTCTTCTGAATGGCGAAGATGGTGAAGAGAATTTAGCTAGTATCACATACAATATCTTGTAATATTTCATAAATTTTATGATATAGGTATATATTACTAACGCCATCTTATCTGAATAAGCCCGTTATCACAACACAACATCAACCACTTAGCGATATGTAAATGCCTTTGATGTGTTCAAGAGCTCTCAGGACATCCAGGTACAGTTGAAGAAAAAATACGTTACAAAACAAAAAAATAATATTTAATTTACTTACATGCTAATTAACGTAACGACATTGACTAGGATTTGAAAATATTGTATTGTTAAAAAAGAACAAATACCCGATAGTGCTGATACGAAAGAGTAGATCATAAAGAAATTACAATCGCAACGTGTACACCCCTGACATGTCAAGGGAGAGATATTTTATTGAAACAAAATGAAAAATCAAACAAAAATTTATGGGACTTAAAACTGCATAATTTTTAAGTTCTGCTTGTTAAGGTCATTCTGCTTGAGGAGTAAATTAAGTTACTCAACAATATAATTATTATATTTTATTTTGTTTGCTGCATGACGCTCAAATATTCTGAGGCTAGTTTAAAAAGAGGATCTAATAAATCTAAGATCGTTTCAAAAAGACTTTATTAAAACCAACCTTTGGAATTGGTTTTAGAGTCGGTTGTGGAGGCCTATATTTGAATAAATGGTATTTTTATTTTAAATTGCATATTGGCGCCCAACATGGGACCGATTCTATTGGACATTTTTAGGAAAGTTTGCAAATTAAAATAGTAATAACTTTATTAATATACAAACAACTGGCATACTCACATGACCTTAAATAAATTGAAGCAACAATGTCTTAAAAATGATTTTTGTTATCAGGTACTACGGGATGATACATGTAATACGTGTCTTGTGAAATCATTCATGCATTTACATCATTATGTATAGGCAATAAGCATTATTCTTCTCACAATAACCCATCTAATCCGCCAATTATTAGATCCGATGACTCAGATTTAAATAAGTAACGTATTAATTCTTATCACATTGCCTTTATTATTTAAAAGTCTGACGACTTTAGTTTATGCGATAATATATTGCTCAATAATATAATCTAGAGGCACATTATGACATCAAACTGTAGGTGGCGCAGAGCGGCGCTATATTTGATATGTCCATACTGATACCAGAATATCAAGTGGATCATGCATAGCGAGCATGATAAAAACAACACGTCACTGATATCGTATTATTTATCATCCGAAATCATGCTGTAATTTTCCTAAATACATTAGCTGTCCAGTGTACCGAAAAGAGCGTGTCCTTCAAGCTCATTCATCGGGTCATCAATCAATATCAATTCAATATCAAATACCATATAAAAACAGTACCTACGCATACCTATAGCTCAGAGTAAATTAATACTACGTACAACCTATAAGTATTGGAATAGTTTTGACGAAAAAAAAACTTGATCCCTAAAAATCAAGATCCATTAAATTTAATAATTCAATGATCAGACAAAGTTACAAAATGCATTTCCACTTGGTTTAGATCTTATCATAATGTATGGAGAAATTAGTTTTTTGACCGCACGATATGTGATTATGGCGACTACCTGACAGTTTTCCTTATATCTCGAACAACAAAGGAATAAAAATATAATACCTAATAATATGATATTTAAGTATGAACTCATTAGCATTTATTTGAATATAAACTAAATTGACTGCTTAATTAACGTGCAGTACCTGGATGACCTTGCTTTGCTCGAAATCTCGGAAAATGCGTTTTCCCAGAAATGGGACTTAGCAAGATCGATTTTTCGCCATCAAAAATCAAAACAAATTCATCAAAATCGTTAGAGCCGTTTTCGAGAACACTAAACGTACCTAAGTAGGATTTAGAAGCAAGTAATAAGTAGATGCTCATAAATGTTGTCATCGATGTAAGTATATGGAAAACTTGTCTGAGTATAAATAGATTATGACGACTATGGATTCTGCAAGTTGGCTGCCATCGATAATATAATCGCTAAGGTGTGCCACTCACTGTCCAAGATTACCTTCATATTTATCGTTTATCATCCATCTAGGCTCCGTCTTATCTAGGATTTTATCGCTGTGCATCTTCGGCATCATTCTAAGAAATTATTGTTGCCTCAGCGATACGAATAGGCATTTTGTACGTAGATTTTGACATTGAGACTTGGTTTTTCATCGTCTTTTTCGTTAGATCCATTGAAGTGGTTTATTTTGCTGTCACCTTGAGATGAAGGATCTTTATATCACAGATTACAGATTTAGATGCAAAAATTCTAATTCCAATATTCAGAAGTAAATACATATTTAGATAAGTAATAGCACAGATTGAAGACGTAAAATAGTGCTGGGAAACATATAATGTATGTACCTATTCATTGACATAAACAATCAGAATGCGGAATATTCACATTGCACGTACGACACGAATGTAAGTCTGAATGAGTTCCGCCTCATTCAGTAATTGTGGCAATTATTATGATTAAAAATACAAAAAATATTGTAGGCAATAACTATGTGATAGTAGTTGTTTCAATTAAGATTCATGTTCATTGAATGAGTCACAGGTCCCAGTCATTGAGAGCGGTCGGCAAGAAAATAAGGGGGCGGTTGCGCGGGCGCATACGTATGAGCAGCAGAGAGCTTCGTAGCATGGAGTAGTACGGGCGCGGTGCAGGGCAGCGCGCCTCACTCGCCAGTTATTCCATGCAAATTGTCGTTATACCATTAAACTAATGCCTCACGTCCGGTGAGACCCGTGTCGCCTGCGCATGCGCATGCCGCGCACCGTAACTTACATTGTACACATCCTACCTATCTTATTCGCATAAGGACATTACTTGACATAATACCAGCCCCCCTAAAAAGGAAGCTAAAGCAATATTGCTAACGCAATTCATTTTTTATAATTTACGGCAGATCTTATGCAATTCATCAATTCCGAATCTTTTATTGATTTGAATTATATATAATGAGTGACTAGTATACCAAACAATATTGAAATATATAATAGGATCTGCCGCGAATTCGAAAAAATGAATTGCGTTAGCAATATTGCTTTAGCTTCCTTTTTAGGGGGGCAGCTCGATACGTAGATAGATTTGATATTTTCAACCACGTTAGCAATGATTATTTCCTCAAAGATATGCATTAGGTATCCACCTAAATTCTGGTAATAATCTAACAAAAAACGTTTTATATTTATTTTTCCGCGAGCCATGACATAGTACTTTTTGTGCCATGACTGTCCAAAACTTTATCATAAGACCTCCCATGAATATAATTTTTTTTGCGGTTAATAATTCAGAGCCAGTTACTGACTTCCTGTATTTTTTTAGCATAGCATTCTTTTTAAAGATAAATTGTTGTTTCTTAAAAACTGTAGGTACACTACGGTGTACAGTCACGTCCATAAAAAATAATCGATTTTAATTATGTAACCAAACGTGCTATAAGTAGAGTATAATACTGTTGGGCACATACACTTAGTATTTTTTTACGCCAAGCAGACCCACCAAGTGTGGAAAGAGATATTAGCGATGGGCGATTGTTACTAAAAACAATCGAATTATTCGATTGTTAAATTTATTCGAATCATTCGAATAAAAATTGACATCATTCGATTGTCCGTCAATTGTTCACCTGTGTAGATGCGCGCGCCGCCCGCCGCGCGGAGTGCATCCCCCGCGCTCGCCCGTCGATTATGCATACTATTGCAACTTGCGTTGTGTGCGTCAATTTTCATTCGAAAGGTCGATTGTTATTCGATTGTTGTTTAGTGAGAACGAATGAATCGACAATCGAATGTACAGTTTTACAATTGTCGATTCTTTCGATTACTTTTTGGAACAATCGCCCATCGCTAAGAGATATCACAATCCTTATTAACACTTTGCGGGAGAGAAAGAGAGGCATACACAATTTGGACGTGAATCAATTTTTTCGAGCAATATAGCCCATATAGCGTCCCGAGTAGGTACTTTGGTGTGATTACCATTTTAATTAAAATAATTACGATCGTGCAAATAAAATTAGAAAAGTGTATGTTATAGTCATTGTGACTTGTTCCTTGAGGAATTGTGACGTGCATAGAAAGTACGTATTTTTTTATTGGAATGTTTTCAAGAATATTTCATCTGTAAACCAACACTAATTTTTATTTTTCTCTTCTCGTCATTTCTTCTTCGTCGCGTCTCGATCTGTCTCTGTTTGTCTTATAGGATCATAGGGCACATCTTTACTGTGAAATTTTATAAAATAAAAAGCATTTTTATGTACCGTTAGCATCATTTTATTTAAGTAGCCTCCTCAAATCCGAGGAATGCAAAAAGATTTTTCTAACTGGATTTGTAGTTCCACAGATTAGCGCGTTCAAACCACAACATCCTTGGTTCAAACATACAAACTTCAACTTTTTATAAAGGCACCAATGATACGGGGTATATTCCTCGACATTTAAAAGCCACATTATAGATACAAGATATAAAAACAGATTGTCTGTCAAATATGTTTTTTTTTAAATCTGATCTTATCTGAATCTTAACTCGATTAATATTATAGGTACAGTTATCGCGAGCGTAACGCACTTAATTATTTGTTCAATCATTATCACGTATTGAGTAGAAATTTAATTCATTACAAAAACGTGACCTTTAGTTTCATGTAGTGATTCTAGTAAATTCATAATTTTGTAGCTTATCTGACTATTTAATTATATGTATTCTAAGAAATTAACACCATCGAACAATTAAAGAGTTTTAATGAGAGTTTTCCACAAAATTATAACTAAGACAGAGTCGTTTAGTTTCTTACGATTTGAGCAATTAATTATCCAGTAAGAAGGTTATTCCACCAGGCTAACAAAGCCGTGCCTGAGTCAGCACTGGCTGCGTAAATATTTTTATTTCGGCCGCGTTCCGCGTTCTTTGTTTTGCAAATGACTTGCCGTACTTCCAGTGTTTACACTACAGTGTCTGAGCTGATCCATATGCCTCCCTGCTTTGACATACTGCATGTCACCACGACCGACCGCGACAGTCACGACCCCCGCCTACACCCATTGTCCTAATAAAACAATGATATGTAAGGATAATGATACGTAGCTGTAGGTACCTCAGAGAATTTAAATTTTCAAAATATATTTCAAGACTGATAAAGCACAAAAGTGGCTCGCGCATAAGTTTCCATTACTGCTGCATAATTTTCCAGCACTTTGTGCATTGCGCATTGTCAACAACGAGTGCAAGGTAATTGTTCCCGTTAAATAAACATATGCAGTGTATTATGTGGAAAGTGCTCAGCATCCTCATTATTGAAAACGTGTTGAACGCATTACCATTGTCATTATCGTGAATTTATCACACGAGACGAGAAAAAAGAGGTACTTTTTCGAATCGATGTAATAATATAGCGACGTGTGCGAGAACATATGTTAGAATTATTTATTTGTAGATCGGAGACCACTGGGGATGACGCACGAGTGTTTACCACCAGGGAGAGCAGAAATAAAGCACCACAGACAAAGCAGGGTTATCGTAGTAAGTGTTACTCAGCGGTCAATGTACGAACCGTCCACATTTCACTTGCAATAAATAGTACATTGATAACGTATTGAGCCTATTGTTCTAGCATTGTTATCGTTTATAAGCAAACGTATTGTTTGATTATTCAGCACAGAAAACAAAATGTACGTAGATTAATTTATGAAACCTAATTGAGAAACTAGCTTCCACTCTACAGTATCAGCCGTGTTCGAGATGATACCTACCACCTGCCGCGAACCATCTCCGTACAAAACGAAGTACCTAAGTATATTCTTATATTGGATACCGAACTAGAAGACGTTATGACAAAAATTTCACTGTGCCTCAAACACCTTCCCAGAAATGTCTACCAGCTCTTGCGGACACTATCAGGACTTGTAGCAAACTGGCAAGTCAAGGCAAATCTATTGCCGTCTTTTTGGCGGGACTGATGTTGCGTTTTCATTTATCCCATGTAATTTATTAGCTAAATCTGTTTCGGCTCACCGTTGCTGAATCTGTCAGTCAATTCTGGTTAGCCACTTTTGTAATTTCTGATCTTTTCTTTGATACCAATGAAAACGAATTGAAATATTAAAACTATTAAAATTTAAATAAATCATGTAAATTACTTGACTCTCTCGCTATATTTGCTTGCACAAACAATATTATGAACAATGATGCATAAGTTCGCAATCTATCTCAACCAAGTCCAAGAGTCAACTTTGAGAAGGGAAATAAATTGCTGTCATTTGCACATAAACATGCATTACAACAAACAAGTGCGGTGTTATTAAATATAAGGATACGAAGCACGTCGCCTCCTCGTGCTCACTCTCTCCATATAAAAGGACCACATAAAAGAAACGTTTGTCACATGCAAGATGTCATTTAAACCGAACATGACGTCAATTTTGTATGACATCAATAGACCACAGACTAGAATATAACGAAGATTTAGGTTAAGTGTTGAGTTCGTTAACATTATCTTTTTATAGATTTCGTGACTCTAAGGACTGTATTGAAGTCACGAAATAATCAGTAGAAGTGCTTAAACGATATGTACGACCTCCAGCTACGGAGTTGGTTGAGTACTAGACCGAGAACAAAAGTAAAGTTAGCAACATATTCTTCGTTGAGCTTTTTCACACAAGAGGAATAATATATAGTGAACTATACAATCTATAACTAGTGACTATGCTGCCAATAATGCATCATTTCCAAAAATACGAAGAAATCCGATGAAAAGTAGCAGTATCCGTAAAAGTTTCCCAATAAATAACTGAGAGCAATTAACAACAGACTCTCAGCGGTTGCTGAGCCTTTGTTGGACACGGTGCATCTATTCTGCTACAAACATCTGAATTCCCAACTAGTAACTCATACATTACATTGATTATTATTATCTTAAGGCACTCTCAGATACAAGGAGTGGTCCCTTGATGGATTGATGAAAGCTTCTTTGAAATGGATGGATGACTCAACCGATCTCAGCGTCTGCAGAACTGCAATAATTTCTATTTGAGATTGGCATCAATACTTTATGTACACTCCACGCAGTATTACCAGTTTATAGGTACTACCATGTTTGCTCGCGCTAAATTTGTTCAGAATCGATTGGCCGCATTTTAGCACGAACTGCTCAATTTAAAACCGTTACTATTTAACACAATGCGTAAACATCAACATTTCAGTGTTTACGAGTTGGAAAATTTATTTCTTGTGAAGTTTGTTTGATGGGTATCTATATGTCAGTTGCCAACCACAACATCTCGAAGAGTCCGGGTAAACGGGTAGATTTATTGAACCGGCTCCTCGGAGCGGGCGTATCGACGTTTCAATCTACTTCGTCTTTTACGTTACCCGCATCAGTTCCCTTTATATTTCTTTGATCGTAACCAAAAAACCGACGAAATTGTAATCGGCTATACATCTCGCATACGACTTATTATAAAGGAAGTATCAAAAACCCGCTGATGTTGACTGCATGCAATGGGATGCACTCAGCGGTGTTAAAAATAAACACGAATTTACGACATTTCTTTCAAGTTACCGGCATTTCGAATGTTTCTATTCTTCAGTTCAGCTACAGTTACTTTACGGAGTAGATGCTCGGTGTAGCGCTAAAATATTTGAGCATAGCACCGTTAGCTAGCCGGCTGCGACGGCGGAGTCGTGGTCGTGGGCTCGGTGTGGGTTCGCTGATCCACTCTACTCATAGATGGTCGTTCGTCGGCACCTTTGTGCATTGACCCGTACATGGCTCGGAACACCATAGAACTTCCTACTCACTAGTCACTTGTTACTGATTTATAGTCTGTTTGTATTACCATACCGACGTTTGGTACACATTTGGCTAATAAGTTGTATACAATATAAATAGCTCTAGACTAGTTATTTTTTACATTTAGACTGGTATTTCGTTTATCGTTTTGAGCTATGAAAACTAATATTTTGTAAGCGTTTAAAGTAAATAGGTTTGAGTGTCATTGAAGTATGTAGTTGGCAAGGATGCACTGTCGCCGCGGCCGTCCACGACGAGTCATACTCCGTTTTGGCGTAATTGATAAGAGATGGATACAATCAAGGGAATGTCAAAGAAAATGGTCACGCCACAAGAGATCCAACAAATATTAATGTAACTCAAAATACATAATAATATACTATTGAAACTAAGGAGCAAGAAGTTAGTATTCAGTCTAAGTTGGTAAGATTTTGCAACTACTACAAGTAAGTACTTACAATTTACTTCGTTGATAAAGATAGCCAATATAAAATCGTAGCTACCTGTCTTGTCTATGCATCAAGAGCTGGCAATGTTAATATTGCTGTGATGTGTTGCTGGTGCCACTCTAACCGCTAGTGGCGTATGTTCCAAACAGCCAAAGTGCGGTTCACATTCCTCCGCGCTCGTCCTCGCCATAAACGGGCGTCTGTCGCCGATGCCACAAGTGCGGTCGTTTGAGCGAGCACTGATGGGAATGCTGCGGCTGTGCGTTTCGCACACACCACTTATGGGTATGCCGACTTTTTTAAAATTAAATTCTACAAACTTCAGCTGCTTCAGCTGTGTGTATGCTGCTTTGTTACAATTCGTTTCTTTCTGATATCATCTTCATCTATATAATCATTTCATTATCAAAAATGGTTCCAGCTATATTCAAGTAAAAATAAATATAAGCATAATTTTGTTTCGTGTATGATATAAAAGGTTGTCGCAAGATTCTGGTGTGTAAATTGTCGGCTAGAAAAATAATTGTTCTGAATTACAGTTCTTTGAGAAAAACAAGCCCTAAGCGATTACTGTTGCTATGATCATTTCTAAAAGGTGACGATATGATATTTTAGTAGTAACATTTGTAGGAAAATCAGCAGAACTTTGTTCGGCGGTTTGTTATTCGCAAGTGCTCTAGTAGATAGATACCGCTACCATGGCTTGGAATGGGACCATCCGTTCTATCGGTACTTACACTGCTACGAGTACAGCTAAAACGTTTCCCATCTATTCGGCCATACATCATACCAAATTATAGATGTCAGCTACAAACGTGTGAAGATACTTATTGTTAACTGTATCTATAGAACAGTCACATTATTTGCAAATAACGTTACACGGATTGTAGAATGCAGTGAATGTAGTTGGTATTTTAGAACAAATAATCCATGTAAACCTGAATTCCAAGAAATATTTGATTACCAAATCATTATTAAAGGAACAATACATGAGATATGCAAACCTAACTAATTAATATTTTATTAAGCTATTCACTCAGTCACGCAACACAAAACAATAGTCGACGTTGGGTGACAATAAAGTTGAATCGTGAGTCGTGAACATGCGCGCATAATTAGAAAACTTATCACAGAACCCGACGCCAAAATATTCATGCTGTTGGGTTCTATAAAATACAATAATATCAGCATGTTTCTTAATACAGGTTCCCATGAATTTATCAAATATGCTGAGATGCTGTTACACTTTTTAACTACTATTCGCATGACGTTATTATTTAAATTTCTCAATCCAGTAGGTACCCATCTGCGATCCAGTTCTTGATCCTAAAGGAGCCTCTTACAATAACATTGAATTACATATGAATGGAAACTGGATTGAATATTTTAATACGTAATTTGGTACGGGCCCAATATTAGGGAGGCGAATAATAGACGGCAAAAGTTTAAATAATTTCGAGTGTGCGACCCCATCTAATTGCACGTGTGTCGAACAAGTTTCAACATGAATATTGCCAGATGTTTGTGGCCTCCAGATAGGTGATCAATTTTGGGTTTATAAAGAACAGCAAATGATTGATCTCGGTAGGAAATAAATTGTGACAAAACTAGGAGAATAGTCAGAAAATCATTAATGTAGAAAACGTGTCTCATGAAAATGGAAAAAGATACTTCACGTAAAGTAGATTTCTTTGTCTCACACCCAATAACTTTCAAATGGTGATTCTGCGAAAGAGAAACTCGCATATTCGACGCGGAATATTGACATACCCTTGTTACCTAACATTGACATTTTACATGTTCAATTTCAAAATTATAATAATTGCAGTGAATTCAATCTTATCTGAAACAATTTTCGAATAAGGTAATGATTTTTTGACAGATATGATTTTTCTTTGTTTAGAGGATTCATTTTGATTTTGTAAAAGTGTTTCAATGTTCATTTCTATATAAGGCTACCTAATATTGGAGGTTCAATCTTCGTCATATTATCAAAATAACCCTTGTCACCCAGAGTTATTCGTTGGCCTTTATTTTGTTTTGATTAAACGCAGCTAACCACTTGTTCAATAATAAGAAGTGGTGTGGTGATCTCATGTGGAGCCTCGTCATGCCCCTTCGAGTCATGCGACCAAAATAAACAGTCCGCAGTCCTGATGCAATTCCCGAATTGGACCTGTCGATCTGGTGTGGGTGTATGTGGGCCATTAACTAATTTGTCTTTGACAAGAACGGATAATATGCCAAACTAATGGCAACTCGTGGGTGGAAAACTAAATTGCTGAACTAAATATGGAGAACATCATAATTGGTCAGTGGACCCAAAACGAACAATGAACGACTCGGGAGTAGAATTTAAAATTGCTATGCAATGGGCGCATTGAATAAGGCATAGTAATGAATGTAACTTAAATTTCAAGTTTCATTAAATAATTTCTAATAAAATGATCGGACTCTAGAGAACATTTAATTTTATTTTGGAAAGTTTACTACCATAATAATCAATATTTTCTATTTTGTGAATCACTGGTAATAATTCCTAGACAAACCTCTATTCAATGGGGTTAACGACCGCTATGTAGACACTCGCAAAGTTTTTTGGCATGAATTTAGAATGGGTAGTCCAATAAGAGGCCGCGCCGTTACATTCGCATTTGATCTATTGAGTCATATAACTTAGGTCCATTTTGCTATGTCTCGTAATTATAACGAAGACCATACGGCTATTATTCTTAGACGCCAAAAAAAAATTTAATGATCTAGTATGGATCGTCACGCTTATCATCATGTGGCTGATCGGTCGTGGTGTCGGAATATATTTAAAGATGAAGCAAACAAATAGTATTTCAGTAGATATGCCTAAATTCTTCAAAGGACAGATGCCATCGTAAAAGTAACAAAGTGTAGTGGATGCGATTGGCTCTAGTCTTCACTCATGTAGGAGTGGGCTTGAACGTCAAACGGCTGATTAGATCGATCAACCCAGTAAAGTAAATAGGTTTCTACGTTGCATAAGTTGATACAGTCATATCCGCACACAATGTTATTATAACCTCCGCATTTTGCAAATAAAGTAGGTTATCGTCACGCTAATGTTTGATACGGCGGCGCGCTGGAAGCGGCGAACCCGGCTTGGTTGCCACCACGATAGCCCAACAACATTTGAACAAGCTGATAACATAAACCGTATACGATAGCGAATGTGAAAAACCACCTTTTTACAGTTTACTCGAGTACCTACTTACTACGTACACAAAATAAATATTTGCATTATTTTGGTTTCACAAACGTTTGGTAAACTTATGTCTTCTTTGGTGCAATATAATTTTATTAAGAAACTAATTTATTTGTAACGCATTGGAAATATTGGAATAGCATCTTTTATATGCACATGATATAGCTCTAAGTTTTTGAATTTTCATTAAATAAACTACAAAGTAAAATATTTGAAAGATTTTTCATTTTGCATCGTAAAACAATTTCTTTCGTTGTGAAACAATCCTGTACCAGTTTTCGGGGATTGAGATGATGTATGCATATGCAATCATGCAGACAAGATTTCGAAGCACAAACAGCTGAAAATAGATCCCCGGAAAGTTTTCCAAGCTTAGTCATACAATGGCGTCTATTTTCAAGAGCCCGAGAACAATATAAGTAGGAATTTCTATATTTAGCTGTATCGATCTTACATCACACTCAGTTTAATTCCCAATTGCGTTTTAACTTTATACGTTGCACTGTATTTTAATGCTAAGGTTAAGGTAGATGCTACCAATCTGCCAGCAGCAGTAAACATTTCAACACAACCAATAATTTATACTATAACTATCTTTGTTTGATTGTTTTTCTTTTGATCAACATAAACATCCATCTTTATAATTGCAGCTTGTGTATCTTTAGTTTCAAACAAGCATGCAATCCAACAAATATGTCAGTTGTTAGTGGAAAAATAAGTGCTCTGTTGTTGTCCTCATAATTTGCTCGTATCAGAAGAGGTTAAGGCTATCAGAGCACCTATTAAACCGATGTTAGTAGCAAAGTGCATCAGGCCAGCCGTGGGCGAAGATCAACACTGACTGACTCACGCCATAGGTATTATACTAATTTAATACCGAGTTTGCGTGGGACAGTAGCCTTCAATTAACTTATTGCGTTTTAAAACGTCCATGGCATTTTATAGTTTTGTTCCATGCTCATTCAATGGGAAATTCCCATGCAAGTACATGTGTGTCGTGTGAACCATTGTAAACAACCTGGTACTGACAACTTGTAAAAATATGGTATTATTCGTTTTTTATCCCTTTAAAGATCTGTCTGATAAACAGACATATCATTGATACTCGATATATCAGTATAGGTAATACGAGTATCTCGAAAAATAGAATTCTACATTAAGAAGATTCTCTGGTCTTTATGCCTTTTCAAAGCTAACTATTTACTGGTTTTTTAATTATTTTCCGAGAATACATTATCACAGCTAGTATTTACTTATTATTGACACTCAATATCGTGTTGTCAATGTACACATCACAAACGGGTCCAAAGTGCCCATAAAACCGGCAATACTCAACTCCTGGTCGAGACTGACACTCCGTTTGGACAACAGCCTCGTGCAGTAACGTTTCTGGAAAACTTCAGATGGGAGTTGGGAGTCTTTTGAGAACTTAATTTATTGGTAGGGCTAATAGTGATTTATTGATGAGGCTGGAAATTCAGATATTTTGCACATTTTTTTTCTAATTGTTTTGTGAACAGGCGATGCTTGTGTGGGGGTCTGTTTGAGTTTGATATCTACTTTTAGTCAATTATCTACTTTTAATCAGTTATTATGTTTTTACAGTGCAGGCAAATATTATATGTGAGATTAGAATGCAAATTTTATCTAATTTAGGTTTACTTTAGAGTAAAACAGCTGAATTTAATGAATGCCGGCTCTGCTCAGCAACAGCAACCGTCCAAACTGGTTGGTCAGACATTCTGTAAGTGCATTGAGCCTTTTGGAATAAAAATATTTTGAATTTTGCAGTTACTGTTGAAGCAGCTTCTGCAAGACTATGAAGTATTTTTTTTACACAAGACTATCCACAGCCTTAGCCTTCTCATCGTCTTGACTTTGTTAAATCATAAGTCTTCCATTCTTGTCCAGAAGGGTTCTAAAGCACGGATAACTATTTATTCCTAAAGACAGAAAACCAATGACCATAATCAACTAATAGCCTCACATTCTTCGTAACTAACTGTTAAGGTAATCGAAGGTCCTTGGTCCCGCTCCCAGGACAATCAGGGGCAAAAACTTGATCTTCCCTAGCGCGGACCAGGCAGTTGAGTTGCGCAGACCAAAAAGTCGACGCATTCCTTTGTTGATTGGAAGCAAGTCGCGGTCGCGCTCTCCAATGGGAAAAGTCGCACAGCACACAATTTATGAAGCGATGAACGTTGCATTTATGGAGTCGGCATCTTTAGTAGCACGTATCCCAAAGATTTTCAGATATCAAAATATAATTTGGGGTAAAAGCGTTCCGCAATATGAACATCTTTATTTTTAATTAAAGGTACGTTGAAGCTGTATAATTTTTCCATGTGTGTCGCAATAAGATCAATATCATATAAAATATTTAGGTGCAAACTTACGCGCTGTGGTAAAAATAAGCATGTGGCGTTTATTATTAGGGCGCTGTTTGCAAACTAATGCCCATCCCACATGCTTTTACTCACCCCGGAGAACATGGTCTCAGCACAGTAGTAGCATTTGTTAGACTGTGCAAGTATATTAAGCTGGATGTTATGCACAAAATGGATTGTCCATAGTTGTGTGGTTGTATGTATGTAGCAGCGGTTGGTTGCGCTTGCGACCCAGTGCAGAGCGTAATGCAGTGCAATCACCGCGCGTTCCCGTGAGAACGCGACCGATACCAGCCCGCCTGCGCGCGCGCACCCAGCCACCACCACATGCCGCCTCGTGCAAACGAAAGGTCAAACGCCGAGATATTTTTTGCGAATAATAGAATTTTCTTCTTTTTGAAAAATCTACAAGGCTCGAACAGTAGATAAGAATCAAAGCAATAAACAGATTTGGAACTACATTTTGGTATTATTATTTTTTAAATAAAATACGGTTGGACACTTATTTTTTTTTATTTTTTTTTTAAATTGAGATGATAGTATCTAATACTTTCGTGATCACGAATCCCAAAAAAATATGATAGGTATTGATTGTATTCCAATCTGTGAGGTAGTCGATAGCCTGAATGTGACGAATTTACTTACAAATTAATAGAAGAATATTGTGATATTTAGTATCTAGCAAACAACCTAGTTTTTCTAAGCAATTAACTAATTCCGTTTTAATGAGTCTGAACGCGTTATGGTAATTTGGGCCGAGTCGTTGTCCCATAATCGCTTGAAGGACGGACAGTCCAACATTCTTCAGTAGATGGAAAGGGTTCGGTTGGTATATTTTTTGTTTACACTGAAGCGAGGCCAAGATATTTAAACAGCCCTTTAATAGTTCATAATAACGATGAACTCATTACGTTACTGGTTATGATGGCAAGTAAGTCTGTGGACTGGATACAGATAAAAATATTTTAACGATATTGTATGAAACGCTGTAATATCTATTGAATCTCATGAAAGTTTGTGACACGGTACTAAAGTAATCAGTGGCCCGATTCACATTCAATTTAAATACCTAATTGACGTCCCTCCGACACCGTTGAAGTTTTCTTACGTGAATAGGGCCACAGCTACTTTGACGCTGACCACCTACTTCATTTGGTTGCATAAAGATTAATATGAATCTAGCGCATTTCAAACTGAAATCTTTGAATCTTCATAATGTTATGTACAAATACAAACATACAAACCACCTTGTACATGGCTCACGCTCGTATATAATAATTATCTACATAATGTAGTAAGGATATTCAGTCATCAATATTTGTATACAGACTTGCCTGGGTTTGGAAGATCGATCAAAAACAATGTAAGTTAGGTAAGTTTCCTAATAATATCACGCATGCTATTTCCATGACAACTTGAAAAACAATTTCCTATACTTGTGCAATTCTCTGTAGGTTTTCCCAGGGAAGATTTCGTGAGAAAATAGCGAACAATCTCTTGAAAGAGAGTAGACTCTCAAAGAAACTTCTCATTGAAGACTCTCAGTATATCGCCAATATAAAATGATCTCCTCCACCCCTCTTCAGCACGTATTATCCCAACTCTTTATGGGTGTCATATCCTACATTGAAAGATCTTTTATAAATGGGCAACTCGTACGCATGCTGCATCCATTGAGGTCCCTTCACACGGTCAAAGGCGACAAAAAATAATACAAAAACCGTTACGGTACCGAAAAAAATATTCCCATAACTCGTGAATGTCTGCCATTGATAAACAAAATATATAGGTACCTATAACACGACATGTGTGGAGTAACAGGCAGTGTGTGATGGACTCGTTCAATATAATATCAATATTACCTATCTTCTTCATAAATCTGTAGTAAAATGTGTTATATTTAGGTAGATAGTTGCTGGAAAACAAGGGTATAAAGAAGTACTTACGCCGAGAGAATGTGGTTTGATACCTGAAAATAATGATATGAGGTAATCACGGTAACCTAATCCGATTTCGATGGGATTAGCATGGGAAGGTTCAGTTCTTAGGCATAGTTTATTAAAAGTCGTATCGTCGGATTAGCCGTGGATTAGAATACTTAACCGACATTAATTATGAAGGGTTAAGCACTTCGTTGCCGACATATTTATTAGCAATTTCCTTTTGCAGTACTTTTAAACTAGCAGCAACTAAGTATCAAACTTCTACTATGTACTAAAGTCCGTGTATCTGTGAGCTAGAATGAAAGTATAATTTAATTACGTATTTTATCGGTGCTGTAATAAAACTTATAATTAAATGAATTCTTTGTTTTATATTCCACAAGTTAAAGAATAATGCATATCTAAAGATATGCTACGGAACCTATAAAACAGAGGTAATGGTATAGTCGAAGTCGGTAAGAACACTGTCTGTCTTTGTCAGAAACACTGAACACATGGATCACAAATGTGCGTGGGATCAAGAATGAAGTATGGAACGTATTCCGTGAATGGGACAAAGCCATGTGAACCTATCGTAACATAATCATTCTCACGGTTTACACAACAGATAAAAATATGACGTGACACGACTTCACAGAAAAAGATACCATTAATTTAGAAAAATAATACAGATATGTACCCCTCTGATAATGAAATAACAACATCAATGACAATCGAGACGGTACATCCATTTTAAGTGCAAAGGTCAAACCCATTTCAGATAAGACGTCTTCTCGAATAAAATGTTTGTGTTGAAGTGTTTATATGAAATAATAGCAAGTAACAGTAGAACAGTCTCGGTTATATAGTATGGAATGCTGGTGAGGGCCAGCTTGAGGGTGCATTAAGCTATCATACCATCAGCGCTCCCGTCTGGTCAGCATTCTTGAGCGGGGTCCGGTGTCCGCCTCAGGAATGTCTGCAGCCAGCAACCCGAGACGGAAGGAGCAGCGGCGGAAGCGGTTCATGGAACTGAAATCCCCATTTCTGAAACAGCTCATATCAATGTATTGCATATCTGAAATAAACTCTATTACAAGTTAAATAGAAGTCTGTTTCAGAATTGTTTCCATTGGAACATACTGGAAGTCAGCTTGAATGAAACTGTATATCGGAGCTTAATCTGCCCGTCGTAAGTCACTGAGAATATGCGTGAAGTCTCAGGTCTTATTCCTTTGTAATAAGGTGCACTATGCTTAAATGATATCACCATCTTGTGACGAAAATTTTCACGAATGTTCCGGGCCGCGGCGCGCAACCGTCTCGCTCCAGTGTGCCGTGTATCCTGCTTCATATAACATGTAATTTCCCAAGTACTTTATTTTAACAAAATTGCAAAAAGATATACGCCCCAAGATTTGTATAGCCACCATAATATCTCTCTTCTTCATCTTTCCTTTTCCAGATCCGCCATATTATTGCAATATTTTATTAACAAATGGAAATCTAGAAACTTTTGGCATTTTGTATAGGACCTATTATTTCGCAGAGGGTAAGATCTTATGTGATAAACTACAAACAAATTGAAATTTAAACATTTGAAGGTAAACACTGCATGTCGTACATCTTGCAGACGTCTTCCCGTGGGTCTTCCACTTCCTACTATATAATTTAATTAGCTACGGTTTTTACAATTAATACGGGTTGTGATGTTGTGACGTTAAAAACTGTAAATTACCTTAAAATGTTCAGAAACTCAAGCTTGTCGTAAAAATATGTCGAAATTTTCCTGCTTCATTGTCAGGTTTGGGACCTCCCGCCGAGGTAGTGTACATTTCTCATGGCACTCTTATTTTATTTTGTAAACCTAATGGCGTCACAAATTGTTCTCGTCGATTGTTGATTAAACAATTGAGCGGGTCCCGCATGCATCGTCCGTCTCAATATACATAAATTGTTATTGGAAATCAATTGACACTGAGCAAATTGACTCTACGAATCCGATGAATGACGTCCGTGGAAAGATCTCGTTGACTATCATCAATAGATTATTATTGATTCATTATGAGAAACAGTATCTAAGTAAGACGATTCTAATTTCAATTATTATGCATGATTGTCATGATGAATCCGTACTATAATAATTCATGATATCATGATGACGATATACCATTTTAATAAACTGGTTTTACATAGAGCTAAGGTTAAAAGATAAAATAACCAGAATACCTCGTTCTAAGAAATATCCAAAGTTTCGTTAGGTATACAAAATCATTTTAGTTTAGCATTAGAGGTCATTGTAGTACCTACCTAGTTCTAAGAAATATCAAAACGAGAATCTATGATTATACAATTTTTCCTATAATTCTATCCCAAATTTCAGGAAGACCTTGTCAAAGCCGTTCTAGGTGTGTGATGTGGTGACGTTATTTTAACGTTATTCTTCGCCGACACATATTGCTAGCAAGCCACTCTAGAGTCGAGCTCAGTGAAAGTGAGGTCGCGCCGCTTTCTATCCGCTACAAGGCATCGTCATGGAACGACTTGCGAAAGCTACCGTCTGCCACTGACAACTAGACAGTTTTTGCCAGTAGGCACAATTGATAATTAATATTTATCGGTAAATATTCCTAAATCATCAGTTTGTGAACCGAAGCTTCCTAGATGCAAGAAACATGTAAAACTAACAAAAAAACAGCGAATGGAAATAAGTTGACAAACAGTTTGTTATTTGTCGAATCTATAGTAACATTGTTTTAGTATCCGGGCATCGCCATCTTGATCATGTCTACGAGGCTACGACGCACAAAATGTCTACGTCTTTTCTTGCAAGTCACCAACGTCGTTGTAACATTTTATATATTCTATTATTTTTCTGCCTGTCTCTGATATCACTAGCTCCTCCAATATATGTATCGTTCTACAGCCCAGGAAAATGTAAAGAAAGGACATTGACTCACTTCTCTAAGATTGCGAAAAACTATACTTATATGTCTAAACTGGATATGCTTCGACCTCCGTAATAAGGAGGACTTGAGAAAATGATGTTTATGTATTTACTTACTTAATTGTATTTTTCTTTGAACATCTGTTTTCTTTTTCCCCTCACACAAGGATTTTGTGAGGGGCTTGTAGAATATTTAACGTAGTATGACACCATTCTACGAAAACGATGAACAGACAATGTCCATTGTGCAATTCCTGCGCAGAAGCCGTTCTCAGAGCAACGCGACGTGTATATGAAACAAGATCCTAACGTGTTGAGTTTCACCGGCTAAAGTGTACACATTCATGATATAACTACTTTCGAAAACAATAGTGCCACTTCGAGTAATCTAATTGATGTAGATGATCGCCAGAAAGCTACACGAGAAAATGGCAGTCTAAAACCAAATGTGTTAAAGGGATTTTATAGATGTAATTGATTGTGGGCAGTTTATGTAGTACCTAGGATCCAAGTACGGTGACAACCCCGATGAACGGTAGGAAGAAGAATTTATTCATTTGTTTAATTTTGTGGAGAGACCAACAGGAATTGCAACAGACAACGGCGGGCGTCATGCTTTTCGCTCGTCAATTATTTCATTCTAGGATAAGTTACAGAATATTTAGCATCATTACTTATTAAGATTATTCCTATTCAGTATTTCTGCTACTTACCAATACGATTGAGCATAACGAAGTATTGATATTTTCTTTTGGTGAGAAATATTCTATTTTAATGTACTTACCTGCCTATGTCAAAAGATATGAGATTATTAGAGTCAGACTTTCTATGATTGCCTGTGAAGGTCTATTTGAATAAATTTGAATTGGAAAAAGGGAATTCATAATGAGGTAATAAAAAAATATTTGTTGGAGGTTAATTGTTATCATAAATAGTACTTTTGAATAATTATTTGATACTATTTCAAGAAACATTTTGCTGTTTACTTTTCATTTGCTACTTTTCTTACTAGATAAACTTTACCATTCATAGTTAAGTATGGTGGTCAAACAAATATCTACTTGGGTTGGTAGTTACTTGACAAACAACTTATGGGGTGGTAACCTGAGTAGTTCTTTGTTTCATTAAAGTAAGGAGACACGTCTAGACCATGATGCGAAGTAAATAAGACGTGACCGGTGCTTCTTTATAAACTTCTTATATCGTTACGTGGTTTTTATCCGATTCATTACACGGTTCTACTAATGGTAAATATAAATGTTTCTTTTGTAACCAGCAATATAAGACAGGCTATGAAGAAATATAGTTGGTAAGCCGTGGTACATAAGGTGACGTCACTCGCTCAAATTTGGCAATGGCAGGCGTCGACCTCCAACTTGTATTAAGTATGGCGTCGTTCGTGACTTCTCTTTAAAACTGCGCAGTAGATAAACCAGATTTAACAAAAAACAACATTACGTTTTTATCATAGACGTATTATTTTTTTATAATCATTGCTATTAGCTTTGGCTATTAGATCATACGTGTTAATAAAAGCGGAAGACCAACTATTGTTATCGTTGTTATAGTTAATAATACTTGTCATGCTAAGTTACGTAATAGCTTCGGGGCTGATTCACGTATATGTATCCCACCAAAAACATTTTTATGTAAAATGTTGCCGCCAAGACATATGGCTCGTACAGTCAAAAAGTTATCAGATCTCATGTAGAGCCAAGCTTATAACTCTACATGCCCTAACTTCACAAACTCTACACACCGTAGTCAAAATATGTGGCTTGGCCGTTTCGCTACTGTCACATGGGAGTAAGGAGAAAAATGTATTCACTGTTCATTACTTTTTTGTTATTCAATAGTTCATGTAGTATTGAAACGGCCAAGCCACATAATTTGACTACGGTGTGTAGAGTTTGTGAAGTTAAGGTTTGTAGAGTAAGTGCATGTAGAGTTATAAGCTTGGCTCTACATGAGATCTGATAACTTTTTGACTGTACGAGCCATATGTCTTGGCGGCAACATTTTATATAAAAATGTTTTTGGTGGGATTTCTGGGGATTCTTTCTCTTCTTTTTGTAAGTTGCTTATGTTTTTTTTTGTTTGAAATTTTCAATTTTTATATTTTTTTTGTTGTTTGTGTACTAATACAAGCTTACATACCAAATTTCAGCTTTCTAGGACTTCAGGAAGTACCCTATGAGTTTTGATGATCATCAGTGATTCAGTGATGAAATCGGGGTTTTTTAGATATCAATAAAATCTAAAGTATAAGAGCTATGTTATTGAAACTTAATATGTTTAATAAGTTTGCTATTGACATCATGTCCTGAGAATTTTGTTTATCTAGTATAATCCAAACCCAAGTTATGAGGGTTCAAAAAAACGACGAAGCGCTTCGAGAAAAGGTAGGTAGTGCCCTTTCGCTTCGCTTGGCTGTCTTGGCGGGGGGCACTTCCGTGCCCCCAGATATAGCTTACCTTTGTAGGTACACCTAATAGCCTACAAGTCACAGATTAGTCTTATTTTTCTGTTCGCTCAATAAAATCTCGAGAATATTTGCACAGATAGGTTGAGACCAAAGAAATCAACTAACGCGTCTAAAAGTATTTTTGTTTTTTTTAATTTTGACTTGTGTCCGAAGTCCGCAGTACTTTTAAGCAATGCTTTTGTCCAATGTATGTGACATCGATGTCGAAATTGCGAGAATCGAGTCAAGCGTGGCATGAACATTGGCTAGAACGCGACTTCTTCGTTCTCGTATTTGCCTATTCTAGTATAGTATTCTAGCTTTATCCGATAACGGTAAAGCCAGAACACTATAACATCCTCTAGTTTGAATCAATGTAGGACATCGAACAATTTGTAGGACCAAGAGCAATTTCCTCGGACACACTCCATCAATATGTGAATACCTATCATCGACATTTTGTGCCTGTTAACAATATAGAAATATCATGGAAACTTATTTATTGTTAACAGGTACTTAATAAACCTGCTCTATTATTAACCTGTAGACCCTGTAGTTAATTACGCTAACCTGCAAGTGACCTTGTTGTTCAATCACCATAACAAATATTTTCTCACACTAGGCGCGTCATCTAATTGTCTACCTTAGACTACTTCGCTTGATTGTGAAATAAAGTCGATCGTAGCAAAGCTAGTTATCGTAGGTCGAACAGGGGACCAAATTTACTATATTTTTTTTAATATTCTGACACGATCCCATATCAAATTCAAATCCATTGCAATGATGAGTTTTCTTATGATACCCAAATCGTGAATTTTAAGGTTCAAATTGGTTCGAATTATCAACAGTTTGACGATCATAAGAAAACTCCTCATTGAGCCAATGTGCGTTGTCTGATAGGGCCTTCCTAATAGGTCACTTTTGACAGCCTATATACATCCATGTGTCAAAAAGAGGCAAAAATAGTGCGGCAAGGAGAGACACCCTCTTGTCAAATATGACTTCTTAGCGTGGCCATAGTTTAGGTACTAAATTCATATCATTCATTATTTATTCAACGCTATTTAATAAATAGACCAGCGTTGCCAGAATGTTACTTTTCTAACATTTTCGACCACGATTTTCGACCATTGTCGAACTCCACGACTCAAAATGTTACTTTTATGACTTAGGATTTGTGTCGTTTTCTATATAAATTACGAAAATGTTGCTTTTCTCGTAAAAATGTTACTTTTTGAGCTGCCTCATGTTACTTTTGAGTATCGGCCGCTGGCAACACTGAAATAGACTACGAAAACTGACAGAAATTTTTAAACCTCTAATTATTCATTGGAACCAGGGTTGGATTTCGTAGTATAATTTAATTATACTATTTGTACCATAATTTTGTGATATGTAGTATTTAGTATCGTAATGCCATTGTACTACTACGCGAAAATACCATAATTTTACCTTTAGGTTGATAGACTACTGATATTGGTTGAAATAAATTAAAAAATATTAGGTACTTTAATTACGAAATAAAGTTGTAATAGTTGTAGTAAATCGCTCTATTGGCTCCTGATACTTTCATGCGATGCTGTGAAAGAAAGTAAATGTACCTAATGTGTATTGAATTTATTCTATTTGACGACATGCTATGTCGTGTCAATGCGAAAGACGAAGTTCCAATTGACAAATTGGCTGAAATAAACATCTTCTTGCCTAATTTGGTTAATTTGTACAATAACAATAAAACAAAAATTTCCTTCCAAATGCATTTTTGTTTTAACTAATAACAAAATAGACGAAAAGCGAAACGTAGTATTATTTTCGACAAGTAGTATAATTTTATTTTCCATAGACAATAATTTTCTGGGGGTCTGAATCCAACCCTGGGCCACATTTATGTTCTAACAAATGTGGCCCAGATTATTATTCAAATGCAACTATTACATGCAAAACTAAAAAAAATGTATGAGGCCTTACATCACAGATTAAAGACGTAACTTACATTTTTTATTGGAATATGGGTAGGTATTAAGTTAGTATTACATAAGAAATCTAGATTTTACTTGAAAATTTGGTAGGTAAGGTACCTACTTGGGCAACCGAGCATTGCTCGAAAATTCGGAAAAACGCGATTTCCTATGAGAGATGATAGCTAGATAGATGTTTCGTCCCCAAAAACCGCCATATAGCTAATTTCATCGAAATCCTTAGAGCCGTTTTCGAGATCTCATAAATATTTACTAGTTAACCCCCGCGGTTTCACCCGCGTACGGTTTTAATTTTTGTGCGCGGAACCTAATTCTGTTTTTGAAATAAATGTAGCCCAAAAGTTTCCATTCCGACCTTCCTTGGACGTATTATTTCTTGATTCGGGCCATAACTGTTGTAAAAAATTGGACCGGCATTTTACGAATTCTGAAGATTTCTAAAAAGTGTGCTGTACCCTGCTGTACCATTTTTTAGTAGTGCTCATATAAAAAACGCAAACGCGATAGTTACGTTAAATCTTTGCAAACTTACACTCGGGGTACTGGTAAAACTGTAATTATTTCAGATTGTTCGCTTAGCAAACTTGGGAGACATGGGGGAATGGTATTTTTTTTTGTAATTTTTAATCATAAGCCAAAAACAACGCAATATCAAAAACCTGTTTTGGAATAAACCTACAAACAAAGTCCTTTCATATGATACCTCATTTAAAATTGTAGTCCTGCTTTGAAATTCCGGTCCCTAATTTCAACTGCTTTTGCAAAGATATTTTTGGCAAGAGCTGGTGTAAGCAATGTTTAAAACTATTCGATATTTCAAATCTATAGCATTAGTGGTTCTGAAATAAACTGATGTGACCAGACGAGACGGACAGACAGACAGAAGGCACCGTAAGGGTTCCTTTTTTTACTGTTATGTTCGGAACCTAAAGATGGAGTAACTTTTTTTTTTTTTTTTTTTTTTTTTTCGTGGGGAAATCCTCATAGGATACCCGACCGCCCCGGGGGAAGCGGCCAGGTTATGCCGGACTTGTACCGGCTAAAACCCCACGGTGGTCGCCATCTGCGCTGTAGAGGGGGGCGGGCTCTCGTGTTGAACGCGTACCTGCTCACCCCTCCACGCGCGGCGCTAAGATAGCTCGTCCCGGGGGAAGTGTGATACCTCCCCCAGCACCCTCGCTGTGCTATCGCACGATGAGTCGTGACCACATCGACCCATCGTCCTCCTTGAAAGATGGAGTACCTATGCTATTGAGTGGAGTAATAATAGTGCGTATATTACGATCAGTTTTGGAGTAGTAGGTAATCTAATTTATGGATGGAGCCAATGATATTTAATATCATTGGATGGAGCACATTTTGTTTGCTGGTGCTGCGGTGCTTCCAAACTTTATTTGGTGTTGCTAATGAACGAGTAACTGTGAGGACTCTACGAGATTATAGGTATATTTTTTTTCAATTTTGGTACTGAACACTAATAAACAATGCGAGTCGTTATTTCTCATAAATAAAACATGACCACATTTGCAGACAATAACAAAGGAAATAAGACCAGTTCATCAGGTCCTGAGTTAATGCGGGCTTGTGTTTGTGGTGAGAAAATACCACGCCACAGTCAAGGACTAGGTTTATAGCACCATGGGTACTATAAATACCATCTAGAAATACTATCCAGACACACCACAGCAGTAGATTTATATCAGCATTAAAATTGTGATACCTGTTATGTCATAGAATCATATCGATCTCACAACGAATTACACTATGATATACCAAAAACCTATGGTAAGTACTCTGTTAAAAATAACTGTTTGCCTTCCTAGCTTAGCAAGCTGAGTGAGTCTTACAGAACCGATGAATGTATCGAATTCTCAGAGTTGTACATTCCAAAACGTGCTCCATCAATAGATGCGGAACCGAAAACGATTTGGCTACATTTGTAGTTGCACGTACATAATATAACAATCATTCCCAAACTGTTCCATAAAGAAGTCTTTAAAAATGTACTTACTATTATGACTAGTATTTAAGTAACTTTTATTTAAATACCTAACGATATTCACCTATAAATAGAAGTAAAATACTGATTATTAAGTACCTAGGTAATTGTAAGCGCTGACTGTTAACATCCGCTGTATTCGACTTTATCGTAATTACCGACACAACAAAGGTAGAGAAGGGACTAGATCGGCGTTGAGTCAGCTCCATGCCCCAAATTCCATGATACACCATCCGCTTGAACATTTTGTTCAATGGAATACCGACCAACTCCTATATGATCTAAATGCTATATTACTACGTCCCGATGATTTCAAACAGATGTTGTTTCATGGATCTTGCAATTTATAGGTACACTAACATCTAGCAGATGCTTTTAGATGTAAGTAATGATAGCTATAACTGTAGGAAAAATTGCTGTTTCGAAAAACCCATTACCACACCACAGTTTCGTTGAAGAAAAAAGGAAACAACGATTGAAAAGGCTGATAAAATATTTATACTGCAGCGTGTTGCTACGCAAAAGGATCAATTCTCGGTAATTTCTTTCTAAATGGAGAATACAGTCGGTTGGAGGCTGCGTTGGTGCCGGGCTGGGCGCCATGGCACAATGGACGCTATTATTAGTAAGATCGACCTTCGAGGCTGAGCCGGGGAATGTCTTCGACAGTTTCAACACCACTGTCTTCCAAGAATCGTGTTGCACGTGTGTACAACTTTTTACATAGTTATTAACGTATGTTATTAAAAATGATAAAATTCAAATTGATTCTTTCTAACATAGAAAATTCTGCCAGAAGAAGTCATAGGTATCTACCTACTACCTGCCTATCAAATTGAGTATTAGACGAGTAGTAGTTAGTACTATTATCTATTCTGTGGTATTAGGGCAAACTGCATTAGAAGGCGTGAAGTCAAACCTACCAAGAAAGTGTATGAAATCATTTGACTAAAATGTACCAATCTGATACAATTTAACAAAAGCTTCGACTTTTATGTTCCAGTATCAAGTTCTATCGGGTATACTATAAATTCCTTGGCCTTCTTAGCGCCGCCAGCCTACCTGTGGTGTAAAAAAAGCATTCTGGCTGCAGGGCCGCGTCGGCGCTTTTGAGATAATTTATAAGGCTCTGCCTTTCTTGGAATTTCGAAATCTCGACGAGATAGCTCCAGCCCAACTCGCGGCTTCAGGCTTCGGAATGTAACGGATTTAGATGGGAAAAAATACTGCATTATTGTAGACGACTATTGTAACGCGTTTTCGTAACGTTTTCTAATTTAAACGTGAATAGATCAATATGATACGCGTCGAGATGCTAATGTGATTCACATTCCCATTAAAAATAGATAACTAATGTTAGGATCAATGTAGGTCTTTTAATTTGAAATTGATGAGGTATAACAGTATGTATACCAACCAACGTAGGTAGGTAGTTATTGACACGAGTAAGATAGTTATAGGTACCACAGTAATATAATGATCTTCTTGGATTATTGTAAATTCAGACTGAACCTAACCATAGTTACTTGGCACTCGAAAAAAGATCCAGGATGGAGTAAACGAAGTACCTACTTTAGGCACATGTGACAGACAGACATAGACTAGTCTTTAATTCCCTCCAAAATGATGAACCCACCAACCAACCGAACCAACCTACAGAACATGTTAAGATCCTTTCAAGATTTTCAGAACATAAAAAATATACTGTGGAATTTGGACGGCAGAGCACACGTTGTGCTTAGCGCCTTAGGTACTCGTTTCGTGCAAGTGATCTCGTCCCGCGGGTTGCAGCACGCCGCGCCGGAGCGAAGAGTTCTGGGAAAAGCAGGCCGCATACCACGCCGCGAGCCGCCATTGGACCGCCTCTGCCCGCAGCCGCGGCGCGCTTGCACCCAAAGATAACTGCACAATGAACACAGATGCGACATCTGGAACATTCCACTTGTGCACTGTTGAGTTTGAATCACTTGAATAGCAGTTCCTGAAATTCATTTTTTTTCGTGTAGTTTACGACGCGCGTCCTATCTGCGAGCTAACGGATTAAAGCAAAGATCTTGTAGCGTAGCGAAAATATCCCAAGTCAATGGGTTAACTAAAGGGATATTTAACTACTGCCTCTGAGCTGTAAACCTCGCGAGTCTCGATAATTTCGTCGATTCACAAAATCTAAAAATGTCTAAATAGGGTAGAGGCACCAATAAATGAACGTTTAAGGGTTTTGTCCATCTTTAAATAGCTATAACTCAGTCATTTCATGACATAGGCGCTTGTGGTTTTTTTCAATAATACCTTAAATCCTTATTAATTGAAGGATTAAAGTAATTATATCCTACAACTTCAAATATTTTTTTTTAAATTGTAAATGTAGGAAAATTTAGGTTTTACCCCTATAGTTGAACACTGAGCCCTAATTATGAACGTTTTGTACCCAAAAGTTGAACTAACATTTGAATAGGAGTAGATTCCATATTAGTTCGTTCATTTAATGGATTAATGAACCATAAAATGAACGAATAATATTCTAAGTGAATATTATTCGTTCAACTTGAGGCAAATATACCCAAAGGTTGAACGAATAAAATGTGAACCGTTCAAATTTCGATCACCGATCTTAATGGTGATTCTATAGGAAAGTTAGGTTTAACATAATCAAAAACTCTAAAATAATTTGTTCAACTTTTGGTAACTAAGTTCATAAATTTAATAAAATTCATTTGAGTATTTTTGTTTTTGTGTTTAATCGTTAACTTAAAGATTTTAATGGGTATAAAAATTAGACCTTTTTCCATTAGTTGAACGCCGTTCATCTATTGGATCAAGTGAACAAAATTGAATCCATTACTTGAACAGTAAATTTCTCTAAAAAACGGTAAATAATGTAATAATATTTATTAAGTTATTGAAAGCAGAATATATCAAGATTTTATTCCAACCAAAACTGCTCTAATATGACATTAATTCTTTCTATACGCTGACAATGTTCTTAAATTTGGAGGGACTTACCGTTAGAAGATTTCCATATAAAACCGATTTTTGGCGGGTACCGAACACATAAAAAATTCACCGCAAGCGCGTCTGGGCTGTCATTGTCAATGTTGTTAAGGAATATGGAAGAAAAAATATTGCCTTATGGGGAAAAAAATATTGCAAACATGTAAATTTAGGGATTATATTATATTTCTTTAATTTTCGGTCGATCGTTCATCTATTGGGGGTCGGTCATCTTTTGGTGCCACTACCCTACTGACTCGACAAAAATCTCCATATGATTACCGAACCTGCTCACAAAATTTCACGAGAATCGGTTGACAAATGCGACCTGTAGAGGAGAACAGCCGGACATCTTTCGGACATCTGGCTGGACGTGGGCTGGATATACGAATGCATTTCTCGCTCGCTCTGTTAAAAAAGGAAATTTTTAAAATCCCTTTATTTATTGAACGTTATATTTTTTACAAAAAGTGTTCTCAGAAAACCTGTTTTATAAGACGTGCTTTCATCCATCTTTTGTCTAAACATAGTAGGTATAGGAACTTCACATGAAAGGTAAGGAATGTATGAAGTAATGAATCGCCACGAACCTCAGATTACAGAACAAAAGGTACCTATCGAACCATCTTGCGTGAAAAAGACATCATGAAGACACCAACCAATTAACACCAAGGGATAAACCATATATGTTATACGTTAGGCCACTAATATATAAGTCAATGACGTTAGGTGTCAATTACCAACATAGTAATAGTTACTGTGGTTAGGTGCTGGCATATCCAACCACGGGGATCAATCTATTCGCGTACCCGCGTAGGTAACTTTGATGTTACACACATTGGTAAATCTATAACCTATACCATATATAAGATTCTTGCCTATACCCATTCATTTCTGGTTCGTAAGCTAAAATAAAACTGCTAGTGTGGTGCCGCATTCTTGCTTCGCAGTATTTACTCTATGGCCATTGTTAAGTCACGAAGTGAACGCCGTAGGCCCCGCTCTCGTCGAGCCGGGTTCATTCATTAAAATATGCATTTATTACCAACATGCGTCTGCCACGCAGTGTCGGCCTTTTAGGCCTATCTATCCTGTTTCAGTTTTTATTCACTAGTGTGAATTGAAATCTGATCGTTTCGGCCAGATGATCAATTTACGCCATACGCCTGATTTTTTGTTTCTAGTATAATTTCTACTACCTACCCAAATGTTAGCAATATCAAAAGTTATTTAGTACCTAATTATGTTTTCGCTGTTGTTATTTTTTTTTAATCGGAAGTCGGAATTCTTTCGCCGCCTTCGGTCTTCGGATCGAAAAGGGAGTTCCATATAATTCTACTATGTCTACAGCTCACAGAGCCACTAATATAATTGTATGTATGCCTAAAATATAGTAGGCACTAGGTATAACTAGCTTGCTTATGTATACTCTAAGGTATGTATATGTCACCGTATTTTTATGTATAACATCCGATCCCAAGAGTTTGCAGTCGTATAACATACGAGCCCAAGAGTTTGCAGTCGTAGGTTTAGGCAGTAAACATACCACATCCAAAAACATTTCAAACAAGTATTTTTCTTTTGTTTCTTTTTGTTTTCTTTCAAAATTGTAAACTTTATTTCATCTTTGATTTGATTTTATATACATTTTTATGTGAACTTTGTTGATCACCAATTAACAATACGGTTGTAATGCACTGATTGGGTGGGAACTGACTCCTGAAACACAGCGTACACTACTTAGTTCAGGAATCAGGGCTATTTCGAGTTGTACACATTGTTATATACTTAAATAAATATATTATTATTATTATATTGTTATGAAAACCGTTAGTTTATAATCTACCTAGCGAGATTATAAACTCCCGATATATTGTGAACTGTACGATATACGACGTGCAATATAAAGTATTCATTTTCGATAGTTTATAATCTAACGTTGTCAAACCGTTATATTGTGAATCGTCTTGGTAAGTCTTAATTATATTGTCAATGACTCCAACCAAGTACCGTGCAGCTGCCAGAATACACATGGCAGCAGATTCCTTGGCATCCTTCACTCTTGGATAACTTAATAGGGGAGCTGACATACCTACCATAGAAGCAGATGCCACCACCTCACCAGATTTACCTTTTACTCGTAAGAAGCTACGGAAGAAATCCTATACATACATCACCAAATCACAGTATTACCTGTGACCTGTAGTGTGTTAATACTTATTCATCAATCGCAAGACATTTGTTGGTAAATTATGAAAGCATATATAGAAGTCCCTCGAGAAGGCGGAGGTAATGCATAATAAATCGTATACATTTTTATCACAGAGAAAAGAACTTTTCCGTGATTTTGATAGTACGAGAAAGGACTATGGCCTGTGGCACTGAATAAATTGGGGCAACTAATAACGGCGAGGGGGTGAAGCCGGGGTGAGGTGCAATGTGGGGATGAGGGCGACAGCTGCGAAGCACGTGACGGAGCAGCTGGCTGGCACCGAGCTGACGCCGCGGCCGCGAGCCACCCGCGCACGGGCAAGCTGCTCGCGCACCTGCCTTACGCCAAATAGCGTTTTTTGTAACACCTTCATCAAAGCTTTGTTATGTCTGATTATCAGCATCTGCTCTGGATGCAATTGTGTGTAAGTATCAAATGTTTGTACGCAACAAACCTTCCAAGTTATTATTCTTTAGGGCATTCCTAGTAATACCTAGTGGATAGGTAGGTAGTAGGTACTAAGTACCTTTATATTGTAAAGTAAGACTGAGTGATGGTGTTTAACGGTTTGCCTGAAATATACCTACAAACGCGATGCACCTTCCATTATCAAAAATATTGATGATTCTTTATTTTTAAAAAATTGCGGTCTACAGTCAATATGGATGGAAATTCTAAGATATCCGCAGTGTTTTTCGCCTACTTATATGCCGAATGCGACATTGATGTCGAAGACGTGATGTTTATTGCTGATTTATCTGTTACCTACTGTAAAAGCCCGATTACCGGTAGATCTTAGGTTTTACGAGTACATCTTAGGATTTACCAGTATGAGCTGGTAAATGTTAGGTACGATATGAAATACTTAAGACGATTTTTCGGGGTTTTACCTTTAGAGTTTGGTACAAGCTAAATTTTACCAATGCTGCTTAGTCAATGTTGGTTTTGGGAATAAACAATGTACCTACTTACCTAATATGATTACAAATTAGTTATCATATACATAGCAATATTATGAGTCCAATTTTGTAAAATACATTTACAAAAGTAAAATAAATAAATTAAAATGTTCCTGCGACATACATACTCTGTGAAGTTACGTGTGAACTTTTGCTTCTTTCGCGTCGTAGTATTGCTCTTTTCATTGGCTATACCACAGTTTTACCATAAAATAGTAATACCACAATTTTACCATTAGGTATATACTGTGCTAATACTGTGGCTATACGCTACGGTAATCGCAGGAGCTACACAATAAACGCCGAACGTTTAATTAGAAAACTATTTTGTATCTGAGGTAAAACTTAAGATTTCTTTTTAAGCTTTCGCGAACTAAATTCATGTATCGGGTCTGTGCGCGAATAGACCCGATACATTAATATTACAAAAAACTTAAGACGTAAGTGCTAGTAAATGTAATTAAAATTAAAAATTAACGATGATCACAGAACAGGTAAATCTGAGGATATACCGTTGTTCGAGCTTTTACAGTAACATAAGTATCCTAAAGAGTGTTAGGTAGGTCGCATAGTGATGAGAGCATAATGCGTTAAAAGACATTATTTTTGGGTTAATAAATTGTTCGATTTTTGAGCCTAACATAGGTTACGCTAAATAATTGCAGAAAAACAGAATAAAAGTAAAAATATTACGTTAATAGTATTCGCAAAAAATATGATAAGGAATTACTTTTAACATTTTTTTACCCATGGTACATACGTACATACAGTAAATAACACTACTTAATCACACTTAATCTACACTACAGTGTGCATCACATCTCATCATCATCTTCTCAGCAAAAGCAACCTTCCGAACCGTGCATTAGTGCTTTAGAGTATTAGAGTTTGACTATTCATAAGGCCTATTTGAATGAATAATTTTTTCATTTTATCATCTGAAAAATTAACAATACCTAATGGCCAAAAAAGTTCTGAAAATAACTGCCCACCCTCCAATTAAGATTGATTTAACTCGATATCCGTCAGAATAATAATAATAATAAATCTAATATTAACACATTATTTTACGTAATGAATGAGGTAGGATATCGTCATATCTCATGCATGAGCTAGACTAGCCATTGCATTGAAATCAAATCGCAGTCATAGGATAAGTGCTCGCGAGTTGACACATTAGTACATATCCACACAGGTAAAAAACTCTTTGACGCCGTTGTGTAAAAAAAACAGTGAACTAAATTTAAAAAAGTTAAGTTTAAATTGTGTGACAGTGTGTTATCTCAAAAATTACGAAAAATATGTTATTCTGTTTATCTATATGATTTTTGTTTAACAAAATTTACGATAATAATGTATGAAGTGTGAATTTTAAAACATTTTTTATTCAGTTATTATGATGGAAAACAACATATCACAGGGAAATTTGAATACTGAAGGCAATGAAAAGGCTTTCATTCACTGTGCTGAAGGTACAGCACCTTCTCCTGTAGATGGTACTAATGGTTAGTAATTTTTAAATAGTTTTAAACTTTATAGATTTTTACATATGTAAATACACATCTATGCGTGCTAATATGTAAATATTTGATAAAATTAGCTTATATTGTCCTTTCCAGTTTAATTGGCGAATTTCTTGATTTGAAACAAAATTAAAAAAAAAAGTAGGTAATCTCGGTCTAAAGTAAGTACCTATAGTCGATCGTAGTAAGTTTGTTTATTCTATGCCACAACTGCCACAAGTACTGTTTCGCACCATTATGGGTAAAGGTAGGTAGTGCGTCTGGGCACGAGCGCGGGGATAGAACAGCCCTCTGCTATACATTCCTCCCCCCAACACGTCTGTCGCACTCTAGCTAGGCGCGGCACAGCACATGCAGTTAGACAAAAGAAAGAAATTTTAAAAACTACCTTTTACGCTCAGATTATGGAATTAGCTCCCCGCCGTGGTTTTCCCAATGGAGTAGAGCATGGGGTTCTTCAAAAAGGGTGTGAAGAGATTTCTGCCGGGTCAGCAACGCGCGAGTGACGCCCCTGGTGTTGCATGCGTCCATAGGCTACGGAAACCGCTTACCATCAGGCGGGCCGTATGCTTGTTTGCTACCTAAGTAGTATAAATAAAGAAAAAACCCCGTTAAAATATACATATTTAAAAAAAAATATATAGGGAGCTAGCCCAAAAGTTCATAAAAATGTATGAACTTTACTCGCTATCCACAGCGAGCGAATGTCACCTTTATCTGAATAGGGCTATGGTCGATACTCCACGCGCAGTAAATAGTGATGCCAACTTATTGAATTTCCCGTATATAGCGGTAGTAACAGAAAATCGTTTTTTTTTATCTGATGGTTTTTTTTACGCATTCATACGGATGAATGCGTAAAGTAAAAAATACTTAGAAGGCCTATATTCATCAATTTTCAACCTTAATTGATGCAACACGCAATACAACACTTAAACACAGGGTGTGACAAACGTTAGATATTAGGTATAATTTCAATAATCATAGTAGTCTAATCTGGTAGCGAGTTCATGTTTTTGAAGATGTTAAAAGCATTTTTTTATTCATTAGAAAGTTGAACGGTGTTCTTACATATTAAAAAAAAACGAAGAGGAAATTCAAATATTGTTGCTGGCAACACTGATTGCGGCGCACCATAAAATAGTTTCATAACGTCAACGGAAGAAGCGTGTAGTGTTGTGTGTGAGGAGCGAGCACTTTTGCTGCTTGATCGAAACGATCGTGAGTTGAGTGTGTCACGTCACGCTCGATTCGTTCGTTCTTTAGTTGCGAGTTTCGCACTCATGTTGGCAGTAGTGTTGTTTGTTTTTTGCATTATCTATCAGTTTTAGTTGCATACAATACAAGTGACAGTCTGAAAATCAGATCGATGTGTTCAAACTCCTTTCAGTGGATAGCTTCACAGACATCTGGATTTCAAATGGATTCAACAATAGGTGAATAATATTTCCTTACATAACCTTTCCTTATCCATATGTTTTAGATTCGGATTGGAATGAGGGCGCGCGAGAAACGCGATGTCACTTATTATTAGCATGTTTATGATATTTTACTTCCTATTTTAGTTTTCCACATTACTCTAGAGAAGTTTATTATTCCAGTTTCTAAGAATGTTTCGAAGTTAATATGTGATATTTCTAGGTAGGATATAGTTTTACAAAAAAAAAAAAATGTCTTCTGGACCTAGCTGCAAATTCACTTTACATAACCTAGTTTCCCAACTCACTATAAATAGGGGTGCTACTTGTGAAGAGTATTATACTTTAATGAATAACTCGATATTGAGTGAAAGTGATATTTACCATTAATGTGCATACCTATATAATTAGCTAAATCTATTGTATTGATAGTTAAGAATATTAAAATTTGTTATTTACTGGACTTTATCTCAATGTTTATCATACTAAAAATGAGATAAACAAGTTCCTCAACTACCTCCTATTCTAGCCTTAAAATGTATGTATGAATAGTAATGGCCTTAAAATACTTTTTAAGAGGCAATTTTATATACCATGTCATTTATTGTTAAGTGAACATCGCTGTGTTGAGGAAAAAAATATAAATTAGCTACTTACCTTATACTAAAACTGACGTCAACAAAGCATAACATTAGCCCATGCTTTGTCATCTGTATGACTTTGATATATTGGATCACAGTCAAAAAAATTACAATTAAACAATTATTATAGGACATTTATCCCTCATGAGAACCAACGGGTTAATGTGAATATTTATAATTTGATCCTAATAAATTGGTTCTGATTAATGTCAGAACATTTTATTTGTAATTTGTCAATTGTTATGGTCAATGTCAGTATTTCGCAAATGTAACATCTACAAATATGTGTACACAATTATCATGAGGCACCCTCTAATTAATCAACAACTTGGAAATCATTAAATCCTACTTGTGATTGATGATTTCCAAGTAATAATGAGTTGTACTTTCAAGGAATAATATTATCATTAGTTACAAGTAAAGCTATTATCTTAGATACCTTATCAATATTTCAAACTTTCCATATGCTTTACTATGACAAATGATGTTGGTTGAAACAAAAGTCTCAAATTTTGTATTGTTACCACTTACCTATGTTTTTTGGAACGACCTTGCCTTGAAGTTCCCCCAGTGGAGCCTCTCGCTTATGTGTATAAAAGTATGACTGGTAGGTAGGTACTAGACCTTGTGTAAATTTTTAATAAAATCAATTCAATTTGCTTTTACAGGCAAAGCAACTGTTATAATAGTTTTTCAAGTAATGGTTTTGTAGAAAGATATTTATGTAAGTATATAATTTTATGTTAAAAGCAATACAATTGTTACATAGTAAATTAAAAAATATTTCCTCTTGTTCCCCTGATAAAATTTCTACAACTACTAGTAGCGCCATCTGTTATGGTGACTTAGAAACCAACTTATTAGGGCATGTTTACATTAGCGTTTTGCAACGCAGCAGCAGTTTGGTGCGGGCGATACGTCATCACTGCGCATCGCAGCGCACTGTATATGGCTAATGGTTACAGACCTTAATGTTTGTTTTGGCGGTTTTAATGAATATGATACCTACATACCTGCCATTGCAGGCTCGTTCTTGGCTGTTGCCATAACTTCTTTCAAGTTTCGGTACCAACTTTGGCAATGAAAAATTATCCATAAAATAAACAGATTCTTCTGTCTTTCTAGTAATTCCCATTGCTAAGGATTGTGACTGCTATGAGCCAGATCTTAATATATGACTACTGATGTGGACTGTAAGGTTTATTTTATGTTGTGTTGTGTAGTTTATGCTTCAGAATGAATGTTCCATCTGGCGGACGTACGCTTCCGCTGGCACCATTTCCGGGCTTCCATCCTTTAGTTTGTTTTTTCAAATTTTATGAGAGATGCTACATATTGTTTATGCTCTAGCAACATACATTAAATTCATTCATAGATTTTAACTGCGTAGGTATTCGTAAATGTTCACAATAATTCACATTACATATCAAAGAGTGATCTATGCAAATCTAAAATGAATAAGGGTAGGTATGCATTTTTATAGTATCACTCAGCTGCAACGTATCTACCTATGTGTAACTGTGTATAGTAAGATAGCAGTCTAGCGCGTAGGCGCTACAGGCGAGGCATTGGAATTCGAAAGCCGAGCGCCGACCACCCATAGGCATGAGAACATGGCCCCGTCCCCTTCCCCACGCTGCTTGCTCTCCGGGCGCCGCCTCTCGCCGCTCTCTTATAGCACAATGCTGAATTTCATTTGCTCTTGCGGTGACCGCTGTGAACCTTTGATGCGATACTATCGATACTTTTAATGATCCCATGCTTTTTTTTGGTCTCTTTGACAATTTTCATCGGATTGCAATCCAAACGACTAACAATTACGTGCCATTGCCAAATAGGTATGCTGTTGAAACTGTTGCCTGATGCTTGATTAGACAACGTTTAATTTAGGTAACCTAAAAGAGTTCAAAACGACTTCCTAATATGTTATATATTCCCAAATTTGGTAATCTTTGGTCTTTGTTTGGTACGATCTCGTGTAACTTAGATTGGTTAAGTACCAACCTAGCTAGTGTCCGCATTCCAATCCAAGTAACCACTTTTGTCTACTTTTTATTTTGGTATTAGACCCGCCCAGCGGTAAACTACTGCCACATTCCATAGGCCCTTTTTTACGCTGTGTGGTCGCGGTTTCCGCTGAAGACGGCAACGTCGCGTCTCAAATATGAATGAAATCCGGTCGGCGGTGAACGGTACGGCAACGTCGCGCCAGACGCTTGCCTGATTGAGAACTACACGCATCTCTCCCGCGTTGTCCCTTCGTCGCGGTGCTCCTCGCTCATTTATCGTAGAACACACATACATACCAACTACTAAAGATATAAGATCAGAGACATAAGCGCATACCGCAGTGGTCTAATCGACTGACGTGCTTCGTTATCAAATTGTAACAACTTATTGCAAATAAAAACTACAAAATAGGAGCCCGTGATGGCAAAAAACTAAAAAAATATGTTACGTCTGTAAACCATTTCAATTACCTTCATTTTAATTTACCTTCTATGTTGCTACGTCGCACTTAGGTAGGTACTTGCTCAATAAATTTCTAGTCAAGGCCTCTGAGCTCAGCTGTTAGTCGTATCGTGCACCCCACGTAGACAAATGCGAACCCTCTTTGAACTGCGTACGCATGCGCTGTGGGGTAGTTATTTCACTACATCGTCACCGAGCGCCACAACAAATGAGTTGCCAACGATGGTTGCATCTAGTCGAACGACGTCGAATTCTAACAATTTAATAATATAGATTTAGCCAAAGTTGTGCGTGGATTTATTGTAATGTGCGTCAGTAGTGTTACGTGAAGCAAGACTTTAGTGTAGAATTACTGCATGAAAAATGCCGTTTCTAGTTGATCGCAAACGCAAAAATGGTAAATATCGATCCGTGTCGTCTACCATCTGCGGCCATTGCCCACTTCTTGGTAGGACCGACATTTTGAACAAAAACTAGTAGGTAGTATTGGCTCCTACCTTGGATGTGTATAATGTGTATAACCATAATATTAATATTGGGACTATAAGCAACGATAAATTGATAACATACGGAGTACCTATGTATCTAATTAATTAGTGTAGGTAATTTTCTTTTTAAACTAAGTGTCGAGTAAATAGCTGATTAAACTTCGGCTAAGATATTCTTGTACATAAATTGACAACCAGAAATCACTTCGGCTAGCAGGTATATCAGGCTTTTGAGAAAAAGTACCTTGTGTTTGGAGAGCTATAATTATACGTTGTTAAATAACTATTTGAGAGGTTAACTTCAGATAAAAGAAACCTAAAATGGTTATAAAACTGTTTTCATTGAACATAATTTAACTTTGCGATCTCATTCGCGCTAGTCTGAATAGGCCCTTGCTAAGTTTGTTACGTTACGTGTTACTATAAACCAAAAAAAAGCCCCAGTTGTTAATTAAGAACGTAACGTACCTCTTTTCCCTTTTTTCGAAGTTTAAAACATATTATTATCTATACTAATACTAATTTACTAATTAATATAATAAAGAGGAAGAGTTTTTTTGTTTGTTTAAACGCGCTAATGTCTGGAACTACCAGTCGGATTCGAAAAATTCTTTCACCTACAGAAAGCTACATTATTCCGAGTATTAATTATACTTTTTATCACGGGAACGCGGGTGAAACCGCGCGACACAGCTATAGTATAATAAAATACATTGTTATATTTTAGGAAAATTTTATCGTATGTTAAGTGCAGACAAACCTTACATATTCCCGAAAATTCTGGAATAAACTGACTGTAGACATTGAGTACATGCGTACCTACTGAATGCACGTAGGAGGCGCGAGGCGCGGGGGAGGCTGTGGGAATGGAATGTCGATGACGCAGCCAGCCGCGCGATGGCCGCGAACTTGTTGTTATGTGAAACTGCTTTTAAATGCACTCTCCACTCCAACCTACCTACAAACAGATTCATATTATAAACATGGAATTGAGGTTCC